>QNGE01001316.1:76602-129968 GCA_008508345.1 Paragonimus westermani | reverse complement strand
TCCCATTCCCTTCTTTTTTCCTTCTCTTCCGATATGGGGTTTGCTTTTTCTTCATGGTTGTGTAAAGTTAAGCATTAGTGTGAACCACCGATGTACTGCTGTCTATGATGGTGATGGTGGTGGACTGTATCTAGAAACAGATGACGATGGAGCTATGAGGCGGACATTTGGCACTGAACCGAGCGGGATCAGTCGCTCGGGCTTTAAGGATGAATAGAGGGTTTGGCCAGGAACTAAAGACGTTGACAAATCGGTTGTGGTAAGGAGCACCATCTCTCCAGGTCATTATCATCATCATAGAGAGCAATACGTCACTGACATTTAACTATCACAACCATGAATAAAAAGCAAACCCTATACAGATAATGGAAAAAGACGGGAAATGGAAAGATATCAACTTCTCAAAAACAACTACGTCTACGTTCATTCAACAAGATGCCTACACATTGCAGATAAACAAACGGACCATATGTGAAAGTAAGGCGCCATTAGCAAGATAGCTTCCTTACAGTTTTAACTGCCTCGTGTCATCAAGTGTACTTACTTCAAACAATCGAGCCACGCATTAACGTCCGTGAGCCCGAGTGGCTACCATCTCACCTAAGGTCTTCATAAATATCCCAGGTCATGGCCAGTCGGCCTCAGATTCAGAGTGGACATATGACGACGCATTGTCATCAAAGACAGCAACATGCCAGTAGTTCCTTGCCACAACCACGAAGAAAACAAGTGCTAAGTAGGAGGAAATAAAAGGAATGGAGGGGGCCTTACTCGGTAGGAAGAGATGAGCACCCTTATTATGGTAGCTGGGAATCGTTTCCTGGGTTGTGGACTTCCTGACTTGGATAGTAGGCACCTGGTGACATGTGGAGTTAACAAGTGACCGAGCCTAGTGCCGTGACTACCTTAATTGTCTGTTAAAAAAAGGATGATTCTAATGGTTGCAAACGACCTACTTCCAATGAGCTGATGAACATGACCTACGTGAGCTGATTACACGGAGAAAAACCGATTCCGAATGTAGCCGACGACGCATACGCCTTCGAGTTGAACTGAATCATCCATACAGCCAGCCGACTAAGGTGACACAGGTTGCCTAAATGACTGAGAGTATAAGGGTTTGGGATACTGTACTTCACAACACTGGAACAAAATGACCCGCTTACTTCAAGGATGTTCAGCTGAGTCTTGTACTCAAGTATTCGTTTTCACGAGGGAAGCTGATAAAGAGCCAGCTACGCTCAGCCACCAAATGAAATGGTTTCCGTAAAACAGCTCTCTCAGAAGTGCCACTTACTCGGTATATCAAGGTGGAGGATCTATATCCAAATAGCAGCGCTATGCTATGGGGAGAATTACGATTCCGGACGACCACTCGCGTTAGGCTATCTACAGAAGGAAGCTGGGGATAGCACGAATATGCTAACTGTTTGATGGTCCTCAGTTTACTTTACCTTGCTTATCTGAGACTGAGAAGTTACACAATGCTCTATTACAAGATTTTGCTCTCAGCCATCCCAAAAGCGTAAAATGTCGACTGACGGAAACTATTGACTTTATAGGTCAAACCAAAACTGTATGTATGCCGTGTGGACAGCCCCCCAGAAGGAAGTGCACGTCTGCCATTCGAGCACTACGGATTCCCAACAATATGTCATTCCATGCCATATGGCAGGGACTACTCTGCTTTTTAAGATGACCCTACTTTTGAACTGCCTGGGTAGATTTCGTCTGCCTGCCAATTACTGAAACGAACATGAACACCCTATTCTCCGCATAGATCGTTACCACCATTTCCTAAATTTAGTTCGTTATTCTTAGTACAGCATCGTCACCATCATGGCAATACACCGGCGGTTCTCCTGATAGCCACTTTATTTCAATTTGGTGTTCAACTGTGTTACTTCATTCACCTACTTCCCGAAGACTCACGATCGCGCGAGGCGGATTACTGCCTGTCCTACGCGAATAAGTAAGCTCTTAATATAACAATAAGTGCCGAAGACCTGCGCCGCAACACTCTAAAATTCACGCTTGTTCCGCAAAATATTAACGAACAGACCAACCCGTTTTCGCCATGCAGAATGCATATTTTTACCGACGTTTAAAACCTCCTAACCCTGTCTGCTGAAGTCATCATAAACAGAACAAGATTGAGATTAAAATGAACTATACCTATCAGAACTTCATGCAATTTTTAATCTGGAAACACCATGAGACACCACATTGTGCCAGTCATTGTGACAAAAAACATGAGTTGGTTCTTATCGCCTGCCAAGATTAGTGAACAATACACCTTGTGAAATGCTTCGCCCTCTACCAAAACTACTCTCACTTATGCCTGGTACCAAACTTTTCCTTCTGCGTGTGTACGGAGAACGTTACATACCTGCATGATACATTCTACCGGAGAGTGGATGAGAACCAGATATAGACACAACCCTTCGATACCCTTTGTCAGATAGCGTTGATCCGATGCGACGATTAGCATTGCACCCCGTAGTCATTTTATTAGGATCATCAGGAAGTACTAGAAAGAAGAAACAAAATGGACGAGCAGAACAAGGAGACTTACACACCAGTCGAGAGTTCGAATCAGGCATTTTAGGTGGAGAGTTCCTACATAGTCTTTCGGACATATCCACCAAGGATCCCCTCTTATCCTCCAAATCAGATTGTTCATCACGTTCACCTTCCACTTTGATAGCCTGAATAGTTCTTGTTTTCTTTCTTCGCAACGACTGGCGAGTACCAGTAGAGTCCGCAGTTTCATCAGTTACATTAAGAACTCCTTCGGACACATACACATGTCCTGGACTGTTGCTGATCTCGGCGCCAATAATTTCTTCCCTTACACCAAGAAGATCGTTGGGATCCATCAGAAACAGATCACCGTAAGGATCACGACCAACTACACCAGGACACATATTGTCAAATTGGGGTTCAGAAAGCTCAGTAACAAGCGGTTCTGTGGATCCTTCATAGGTTTCACCCTTTAAAATACACTCGTAGTCCTCAAAGTACTCGTGTTTCACTCCAGAATCGTTTAATAAAACCCCCGACATTTTACAAGCCCTACATTGAGAAACCCTTCCCTCGAATTCAACGACGCCGCCGAAGCTTCGGTCCTTTGGAGAAGACAACTAAAACAACACGACTATTATTCCATAAATACAGAAATTCACTTGAGAGCGCTTCAACATAGAGTGACGTTGATTGAATTTGCTGTTTTTGTAACGTATAATAGTAACTTTACACAAAAAGGGAGTGAACGGGACCAAACTGCTCATCGTTGGAGAGGGAAGGTGTAGCGACCTTATTTGTTTATTGCTAACTGCGTTGAAGTTAGAGTTAGCATTTGTACTCTTTCTCCTTCACATATTTTGTATTTGCTTGAACGATTGTTTGAAATTTTCTGGTCGCCGGCATGTGCCCCGCGCACTGGAATCTTTCTGCTCCGGTGCCTGCTCGCTCGACGTTTTGCCCTACTAATGTTTCATCTCGCTCTTCGCTCGCTCTCGTCGATTTTACGTGTCGACAATATATTTCTCGTCTACTCGTTGCGTTGTTCGTAACTGACCGGCCATAGCCCGTCTGAACTCTACGAAAGTACTGTGGAGTATGTTGCCCTTTTGTTCTCTTATTACGCACTATCCTTCATATCTGTTATGTTCATTGTACATATAAAATACTTGTTTATTGTTTGAACCAACACACACTTCGTTCTCGTGCGTTTCCCCCTTCTGCTTTCACGCGGTCGTGGTCATCGTTGGCTAACCGTGGCAGATTTTTGGCCCAATAAGGCAACTCAGCGATTGGTACAGAGGTTCGAGACGGCAGTCCAAGGTTCCGGGATCCAGTAGATTTTCCTAACACAGTGTCAGCTGCAATCTGTTGAGCTGAAGGGCAATCACTGAAAACAGGTATTGCGGCGATTACGAAGAACATAGTAAAATTATTCACATGATGATAAATGAGAATCAGGCACATCTTTGGAACGATCTCTAGAAGCGCTGCTGACGACATCAGAAAAAAGTCTCTTGCAATGGTTAATAACATTGTAGGAAAGAACTGCTGCCCAAGAAAGGTCGGAAGACGAAGCCTAAAAAGCTTCCTGTTGTCGTTGCCGGCCGCCACCAATCTCCACAGTGAAGGACTGTTCTACGAGACCTACTCTAAAGAGAAAGTCTGTGAATATGGAATCACAGCGGAATCTCCAAAGTTCATGGGTGTACAGGTCAAGAATTTCAAGACAATTCTCGTAAGTGGCACCGCTCAGGCCAGTGACTAATTTCGCAACCGCGCTCTGGACACGCTCAACAGCTAATATATCTTTCTTCAGGTCAGTATAGACGACCTGATTCGCATACTCGATAAGCGGTCTTATATAAACCCCGTAATATGTTTGAGACATTTTGTTATTCATATGGAGAAAAATGCGCTCAGTCATATCAGAAGCGGCACATCCCTGTCTTGCCGCCATCTCGGGGTGATACGCGAAGGACAAGTTACAGAACAACCAGATACCCAGATCTTTCTTCGGATCGATTTTCATGATAACTGTGAATAATGAGGTCATTGCCGGAATCTCCACTGGCCAGCGGTTGATCGCGTCAATATCAATCTGTAGTGCACTGGGACCAGTGGCATTCCAGATTATTAAGTCATCGGCGTATAGGACGGCGAAACTGGAAATATTGTTCGGAAGGTCGTTGGTGTGAATGAGAAACAACGAAGGATCTAGCACTGACCTTTGGGGAACTTCCGCAGAAATAAAAGAGGGGGCGGAAGTTCTGACCCGGTCTTGAATCTAAAAGTGCTATTATCGAGAAAAGAGACAATCCAGCGAAGAACCTCCCCATGAATACCGTGAGCTTCCAGTTTGTGTTCCAGTGAGCCGTACGAGACACGGTCAAAAGCCTTGGCGAAATCAAAGAAGATAGCATCAGAGATGGGGTTATTGTCCTTGGCCTCCCTCAGACTATCCATGAAAATAAGCATGTTTGCTACGCATCACCGATTAGGAAGGATACCATGCTGGGTGGAAGGAAAAAGATTATTTGATAAGAAGTGATTGAGAATTGTACGCTTAAATAGGTGCTGCAGTATTTTGCACGGAATGCTAGTGAGGTTGGTTGGCCGATAGCTAACCAGAGAGTGCCGGTGGCCCACTTTAAATATGGGTGTGGCCATCACCTCTTTCCATGCGCTAAGGGGAACTCCAGCATGCAGCGTTTGCTTGAACAGCTTATAAAGAGGTTCAGCTAGACTAACAGCTGCTTCCTTGAGTATTCTGGGATGGATCTTTTTAGGACCCATTGCACCTTGAATAACACGTCTTCAGTATCTAACACAGAAAACTCAGCGGTGAAGAGTGGTTACCTGGAATTCTTCAGCGGTAAGACAGGATGCCAGCTTGATGGTGCGACAGTGTTGACTGCCGAGCGGTATTTCCTGTATACTTCGACCACACTTATGAAGGCAAATGAAGTCTCCCCGCTGGGCAGTCGTAAAGAAAGAGCTGAAGGTTCATTCCTTCATAGTCGTCGCATATGCTTAAGTAAGAAGTTTTTGTTCCCACAGTTCCTGATGAAGATCTTTTCTTCTGCGCATCCGATATGTTCGCGGACTTCCCGCCTACACCTGTTCCTGACAACGTGGAACACGCTTAGGTCACCAGAGTTTTCTGTAGGCTTATGGTACGCTAATCAACGGGAACGGCCGTCGAGAAGATGACTTATCCTACGTGCACAGTTTGCGTGATACAAAATAAGTCGCCCGCTTTCTGGATTGCGCTTTGAAACATGCGGTGGTTCTGGTCCACGGAATCACAGTCAAGAAGAAGTGAGCTCAGGTGGGTTTTCAGGCCGTTAAGAACAGCCTGATTAAAGTTTCGAACTGCGGACCTTTTTGCTGGTTGTAACCAGTAACAGATAAGATCGAACGTTAGCAGCGAGTGGTCACTGTGTCCAAGTGCCGGCTTGATGATCACGCTGCCTACCGGATGACTCTCGTTAGTGAGGACTAAGCCACGCAGAGCTGGTGTCTGATGCCGCGTGGGGGCGCTGACGTACTGTGTTCATATCTTCCGCCGTATTACTATCGATAAGGAGGACGAGAACCCGCCCTAAATTTCCTGGTGAGAAACTGATGCCTAGTTTGTCTTGGGTGTACTAGGATCACCCTTAATAAGCAGATGAGTAAAATGTTGTAGTCCTAGGAAGTTGTTTAGGCTTACCAGAAGGGTGTTGTCGGCGGAGACGTCGAATGGGGAGAACGATAAATGACCCCTACTAGGTGTGAGTCCTGGCCACGCAGTGCTAGGCGAGGCCACAGAGCGCCACGTTTGTCAGAGGACTGAAAGCTAACGACAACCGTGGGTGTCGGGAGATACTGCTAAAGGAAGATCGCAGAACCCCCATTCTCCCTCGGGTGGAATCAGCCCGGAAAACTGAATGCTTTGGAACACTCAGTTCACTGTCATTGGTATCACCTGTAAGCCAGGTCTCCATGAAAGCGAACATGTGAGGTTGGGTGTAATGACTCGACTGCGTGATTTTCGGTAATTTATTGGATAGACTCAGGTAGTTCGTATACATACACCTGAAAGCTACCTCCTTGTTGGGTCTCGTGAGAAAAGAGAGGGGAAATTTCTAGGCAGAGCCTGGAAAAGAAGATCTCGAAATGAGGAGGGTGGTGGGGCTAGACTAGGTCTGTTCTTCTGAGTTGTCCTGACAGCCTTACTTCGAGACTGTGGGCGCAACGGCACTGTCTGTGCCTACGTCAGCGACCACGGAGGACGATTGATCAGCGTCTATGGTGTCGCAACTTACGACCCCGGTGCCCCTGTCAAATTGCGCTTCTTGGGACGGTGCTTGGAAGTTTTCATCCACGGAAAATTTGACTTCGTCGTTTGCTGGGTGTGTGGTTTGGAATATGGCAACGCACGCGGTGTTATAGGTCTACGGATAGGAATACCTGTTTCGGTGGGCCAAATTAATATTTTTTGAGTCACGGGAAGCGGCCTCAGCAGGACACTTCCGTTCCAAATTCTTGGGAAGAGGACGTTTCCGTTGGGCCCTTCGGTAGATTTTGGGGTGAGTAAATCTGAAGGCGGTTTTCGCGCGGTTCCAATGTTCTAAATGCCCGTGCCCGTGCTTGGGGCGTCGGTGGTTGAAGCGATCATACAGACAAGGTCTCAGCATTCTGCAACAGGCACGGGATCTGAGGGGTTAATTCGAGGGTAGAAACTACTACCTCAGTCTCCGGTTGTAACTCCTGGTCCGCTGTGATTCGTGGCTTACTCTTAGTTCATTTTTCACGTCTCACCCTCTATTGCAGGAAGCGATCGGAAGATACGCCCTAGATGGGCGTTTGCGAACTTCAGAGCCACCGTTTTTCAAACCACGGCCTCGGGGCTGAGCATGGCTGACAGGGTTATCAAAACGCCGAGTGACTTTTTGGTTGTCTTGGCGCTCAGCCTGCTTGCGAGCAACAGGTTTGTAATGTCCGGGGAGAATTAAGTCGCTAAGACTGATTTAACCAGCTCAGTTGCAGGTGTTTTGCGGGAACGACCCCATGAAACAGCTTTCCTTCTTCCCCCGAGAGTTTTCACCCTCATCTTTGTTGTCGCCTCCTCCATGAGTGCAGTTGGCAGATCAACTGCCGTTTTGGCGATTCCAACACCAAGGAGGGCAAGCGCCATGTACTCATTCAGAACATGTAGTTCCAGGTTAATTCCGGACAGATTCCGTCGGTGCTCCTTTATCTTACTCTCCATGGAAGAAATAGAAAGAAATAGAGAGCTGAAAAGAGTCCTGCATTTGCAGTCACAGGTTTTCTACGTCATTCCACTTGACGTGTTGCATGTGTGACCAGTTAGCAGTGGAGTGGTGCCCTGGATTCACCAAACCTTAAACTCACGCAGATATAACTGAGAGGCGAGGAGGCTAGCTGTTTGTACTAGTGTTCGTTGAGGCCAGTGCACTTCAAGCGCTACCACTTCTGGACCTGGTAGCATTGCACGTCGTTTCGTACGGACATTTTACATTCATATCGGGCGCAGACGCTTGCTGACACAGAGAGTGTCTGCCGAGTCTTAGCACTGCTAGATCTGACACCGGTCATTGTCAACAGGAACGAGAAATAAGCAATATAAAAAGTAGGTTTACAGTGATTAAAAACTGCACACAGACACGATAAGGTGGAAAATATCGGATACTATGCAAACCAAATAATTCAACGCGTAACGAACTAGCACGTTATTCGATAGCGAATAACAGTGGTCGTATGCAACTTTTGATGCACAGGGCCCCAGTAGGACAAAAATGTGAATAAACAGTGACGACGAGGATATTTACACCAAATTTCGAGTCACCTGCGCGAAAGGAACCGAAATCGCTGGAATCACTTTGTTATTAAAAGGGAGACTTTTCTTGCAATATGCAGTGTGATGGAATCTGTTGTGAACAGCTGCTGTGAGACATTGTATTTGTTTTGTAGCATTGTCGCCACAACTCTTCGTTCCACTGCAGTACCTCCAAATGCAGTCATTTCGGACTTTCTCTCCAGAGGAGTACTGACAAACTAAAAATACCCAGCCATTGGCTGCAAGGAAATAATCTCAGCTTTTGCCATGCGGATGCCTGCAACTTTAACACCAGCTGAACGAATCTTTGAGAGTCCTACAGATCAGTCGGAACCATGTCTGTGGGCGAAACATGGCCACAATCTGTAATAATTTTGATGTTCTGCCCCCCGAAAGGCTGGCTGCCTACAAGGAACACCAAGCGGGTGATACTACTGTTGACGCTCTTGGCGAGCAGCTAGTCTGAACAAACTGATGTACCCCCACAAAACACACGAACCTACGGGCAACGTTTTGCTACATCGAGAATGGCAAACGAGGACTGCTTAGTTTCAGCGCCCATAATAGGCCACTTGCTAGCAGTGGTGTACACAAGGATCTGCGATGTCCGAAACGTCTGATCCAGTGGTTTAGCGAACAGTAATACATCATTTGTGCTTCCCTGCCAATTACTGGATGAGTAGAGCATGGTCTACTTCAAAAGTGGGGCTCCATTTGTAATGAGTGACCACTGTATTCTAAGATTCGAAGTTCGTGCGAGGAACAGTGCTCCCTTGGAAAGCACCATTCATACGCTTGGCCGAGTGGATGCTACGCTGTTTCGGGAAGCGACGCGGAACATAGCTTGGTTTTTAAGGGAGTAACAAGCTTCAGGTGAAGTTGAGTGGATAATTTCAGATGGTCTCATGTACCAGATTTTACCCTAGAAGCTCGGAATAATCTGATCTAGCAAAGACCTTGAGACATACTGACAAAGGTTGGTGAGCCAGCCGCCGACTAATCGGAGAGAGCAAACTCCTGAGTTTTTCCAAGGGACTGGCAGAAGAGAGGATATAAACAGGATCCTACCGGAACTCGCAGAGTCCAAACTTATTAGTAAAATGGAGATTATATGATTCACTGAGGTATATGTTGGTAAGTTTCTGGACCCGCTAAAGCTTTCAAATCCTGCAGGAGTCGACATCAGCGTTTCGAGAATAGCTCGGCCACCAACGGGAATTCTGCAACCTCTCCTATGGTTACGTGTCACAACTTCCTTGAAGGGAGAGAGGTTCTAGTTGAGTGACGCTCAACCATTGTAGTCAATATTGTTACAGGAGGCTGTAAAACGCCAAGGACCACCGAGCATAACGAGTTCAATTATAAAATGACTAAAATGTTCATCAGTGATAAGGTTTCAACGTATATGATTGGAAGTCTTTCTCTTAGCCTTGCACGACACCGTTTCCAGAGGTGAAAGCCTTGTTCACCCAACGTTTGTAATTCATGGATGCGGTCACAATGAGATCGGACGAATGCAAGAAGGTCGATATATGTTACCTGGATTACAGCAAAACCCTCGTTTTAGTGAATCGTCATTACCTCATCCACAAGTATGCGTGGATTGGTATCTCCGATTAAGTGATCAGTTAGGCACAGTACTTCCGGTAACTGATTTTTCGAAGTGAAGGTTGAAAAGTGTCTGTCTGAGGTGGGCACAGCCCAGAATAACGTCCCAAAAGGGTTAAGTCTGAGTCACCTTCTTTCCTCTATGTTTGCAAATGAACTTGGGTCGGAGTTTAGCAGATTGTTTTCTGTTTTCGAACAAGTTCTTCCTACGTGCTGCACGATTGAATCTTTATAAACTATGTGTACGACCCCAGGTTGAGAACTGCACGTTCACCTACGGCCACCTGCGCAAGTCTGATAGGCTAACTCTGAAAAGCCTCCAAAGTACATTCACGGAAATCTTATTGGGTTATCCATCTTCTCTGAGCTACAGAGATCGCTGCCGGACGCTTGCACTCGATCCTCTACGGTTACGGCGGCTCAAGCTCAACCTTTCACTAATGTATAATTTGGTCTATGACAATAAATTCATCGTCAGCTTCGTGACTAGCTTACAACACTGGCCGAAGTATAACCTCAGAAACAAGGACTTCACCTTGGCAGTTCTTAAATCCCGGAAAAAACTGCGTTCAAATTTTTTGTTAGTAAAATATTCCTACATTTGGAACAAACTCCCGTATGCAATTAGATCCAGTAGAATATACACCAATTCAAACGTAACGTAGAAACTTTCCTAACAATGATGAACGTCATGTCCATTTCTGATCTCTACTTGTCTGAGGACGTTATCTTTGAAAAGGGACCTAATAACATCTGACGAGAAATCCCCTGCTTCACGTGATGTTAAGTCACGCACCCATCGAACCGATCAAAACTACCGCTTTCAGGATAGATGTTTTACTTTTAGACTTGCCAGCGAACAAGAAAACATGTCTATAGTCAACATGTAGAGACGTCAGTATACATGCCCGATAGTAACAACTCAATCACCCTGGCAAACCCTTACCCCATACTCATTGATAGCCTGTGTGCGAGTTGTAAACCACCATGCAAAAGCTGGACATGCTAAAATCGTTCAAAAAAACTCAGCCTGTTCGTCTCGTGACTGCATAATAACCAAGAATCGCAACTCTTCCTTTTTCTCCCCGGACAGACCACCAGCAACCTCTCGGTATAGTCAAACATTCTTCTTATTCTAAATACCGTCTGTAGAAAAATAATTCACATAGAACTTCGTCGACAGTCGCATAATAGGAATAGCTGATGATCGATCTCCTTTTGCGTTATTCAATAAAAGCTGTTCGCATGTGGTATATATAATCAATAAACACAATGTTATTAGCGTCACATGGAAGGTTATGCCAAAATATCATATGGTCCATTGTTCGTCACAGTTAAAATAGTCAGTTTCACCTTCTCCCGTTTATCGCATGATCCCTCTCCCCATTGTTAGTTTCACTGATATATCTCGCGCGAGAAAACATCTCACCCCGCCTGTACCCTTAAAATTCCGCAATGGTTGGGCATATCGCGAGCTCCTCGGAATTCTTAGGAATTTGAGCGAAGAATGACTTCCGTTCGAGGGGTCCATGAGTTCCCCGCGAAAGTGTATGCGTCCCCACCTCGCTCACATCATGAAAACATTTTCTGTACATTTTTTCTGGACTATCTACGTGGAATATTGACCAGATTCTTCGCCAACACACCCTCTATATCCTCCAACCACCCATGTTTGGCACGACCGTGAGCATTAGGCCAGTGATCAACTTGTGGAGTCCCGATTAATGTAAAAAATTAATTATTTTATCAGATTGTGCCTACTCCAAGTACTATCGTCTCAGAACTATGTAGTTTGAAGTTTTCTCCCCAAACTTGAATTTTCCTCACATATACTGTCTGTTTTTGTCTGTTTCGTTGCTCTATCCACTTAGCTGACTCGTTGTACAACTATCAAATTTGGTGTTCAAATATGTATATGCTTAAAAATCTGTACGTTGATCACGCTTTCCTGAGTGTGTTTCTCACAAATGCGTCGAGAAATATACCATTATTATTATTTATTAATCGTGCCAATAACTTACAGAATATATCCCGAGTGTTTGGCAGACTATTTCCAACGCGCAGGCGGTGTTTTAGCTTACATCCACCATGACGGGGTGGCCAGTAGATTGTCACATCCTCCGGTATCGCGAAGTCTGTAGCTGGGGTGTACGGAGTTAAAAGTGCACTTACGTCGTTAGGTGATCAGACGTGTGTGATTAATCGCAAATATATATATGCGAGCATATATATATCGTGGATAATGTGGCGCAAACTCATCGTGATGCAACTGTATGTAAGGATTGATGGGACATACGTTTTGTGGTATGTCGGTAGGAGCCCCGCAGATGACACCACCCTGTTATTTTGTTTTCGCCTTGTCACATTTCCAGAACTAATAACCCACCGTTCCGTGTATTCCCGGTCCAGAGTAACTACAGTGCTCCCAAACAGTTTTCTGTCCGCCGCAAAACGGAAACCTCTGAATGGAGGCCAAACTGCTGAAACATTGAACATCGTTGGTACCTCAAAGCAAACACGTCGTCTGTGCACCACGAGCGATGATACCACCAACGGCAACCATAGTAGCACGCTTTTTATTTCCATGCCGCCATCCATACAAGGGTTTTTGCCTGAAAGAGTCCACTCTTAGAACTCAGCGTCCCACTTCAACCTCAAGCCCCAGGCCAACTAAACGCATGGCAGAAAGTTGGACTCTACGGGACCTAAACAATAAAACAAATTTTAAAAGACGCTACTCACGGTACTAAATGATAAACCCCCCGAATTACTTACTGTTGAGATATCGAAAGAAGGGACAAAGACTAAAATTAACTGGTTAGTCGATTTTGGTTTATTCCAGGTGGATACGGCTCCATGATGATTCACATGTACCAAGAAGGCCGCCCTTGGTTCTTCCCTTTCTACTTACACTTCTTGTTGCCAGAAGACGGATATGTAGGAGGCAGTTGTTGCTCAAAGGGAGTCTTCCTAGTTGATAAAACGTGTCCTGTAGTGGTACGGCAAGACGCCTGCCGAGTATATCTCTAGATGTATGATCACGGAAATGTGGTATTTTGCTAACCACAAGATAGTGGGGGTTCACTTTGTATAAAGAGGATTAGTTCGCGTTCCCTCACATGTGTTTGTCTCGACTGAAACCCGTCATACAGGTGTTCCGAACGGGAGTTATACTGAACGCCATGGGTTCAGACAATCGTTGAGGGTTCCTGAGGGATTTTCCACTTCTTTCGTCTCTCTTGCTCTACAGGTTGCTTCGGTGATCAAGACAAGCTGTTGCAATAGACGGAGGGAACCTCGAAAAGCTGTAGATCCCTCGCTCAAATGGGATATTCGCATACCAGCGCAGGTATTTCGGATGCCTGATCGGCATCAACGGCTTTCATCCTGTGTAGCAGAAACTTGAACTTGAAATACTGCTGTAAAAACCACCACGGCGCGTGTTTCGAAAAAGGCCAGTTATTATTGCGTTCTAGTGCATATCCCGTTTTAACCATTTGATCACTCAAATTTACGTACTATTTGTTGTATTTTGTTATACTTACTTGCTTCGAGACCTTCTGAACATTACCAATTGATGAAAAATGAATATCATATGGTAATGCCCGCCAAGTCAGCCCCTCTTCAAAAATTGCCGGTAGTCAAGCCATCATCCCTGAGCAAGAAATGCATGTTGACCATGTAGAAAGGTGTAATATCTTCTGGTTGTTCAGCCAACATCTGCCCCACTTCTGTTATCGCAGAGGAGATCGAGGCCGCTGCCAAAACGGCAGTCTCAACAGCAAATCTTAGCACATCACACGAAAGGCACAATACCAAACCATGTTCGGTTCCCATTACCAATATATTCGTAGAACAGGCTAAAAAATTGAGGGAATTAGAGGCTGGAATAGCAAAACTACACAGTAGGAACGAGGAGCTTGCCGAACTTTTGCACAAACTAGATCCGATATTGTGTATTATAGATGCCTCAAGTAACATCCGCCATCAGACCACCTTTAGCCACAAAGATCTCGTAGCCGCCGGAACGCTTATTGATACTGTAGCTACGGAATTGCACAAGCGGTTACGCTGCGCAAGCAAGGTGGTGGTGTTTAACGTACCTGACAGAATACCTCTGATGACGGTGAAAAGGATCTTACTCAAAGCCAGTAAGATGGAAGAACAAGAGTGCTACTGTTTAAGACTGCGCAAGAAAGTACAGCAGAAGCACTGTCCATTGTTGCTACAGTTCACAAGTGAACTTGTAGCGAACGAATTTGTCAGAAGACAAGAGGAAATCAGGCGTAGCACAAATTTTAGGTCCATAAAAGTCTTTGGTGACAAGACGCCACTCCAGAGGAAAAGATTGCGAGCCAGTATTTCCCGAGAAAAACCGCAGTCAACAATCTCATTGATCTGACTGTAGATCTTGACTGCTCCACGAGTTCTGCGAACCCGCAAGTTACAGATGGAAACGCCGTTGCGTCGCCGGTCCAGACGAACACCGGAAAACAAACAACGTCCAGCTAGGATAATACCAGGCGCGTTCAGGTTTCCACAAAGAAACCCACGGCTACTGCTAAAAACTTATCCCCCAAACGCTCAACGTCTATCTCTGTCAACCGCGGCTTTGACTAGAAAAAGTCCCAGAACTAAGGCATCCATAGTTAATCAGAATACTGGAAGTAGCAGCTTAAATGCTTCTGATAATGACGCGGCTGTTCGAGCAGGGCCATCCACTTCTCATCAGAGAAATTGCTCCTCGGTATATAAAGTAATCGAGAATACCAACGGCAAATCCAAAACACCTGAACGATGTTCTAAATCAATAGTAAGACCTGTAAGGTGTTCACCAGAGAACAGTAGTTCAGATTTGCAATATAAGGAAGAACCAAAGGAACTCAACAGGAGTCATGTATCTGGTTTCAAAAACCACATTCTAGAAAACAACGTTTTGCATGTAAAACTGCACAATCAGTCTCCCACTGCTTCCAGGAAAACATACTACTATCCTAGGGGTTACGGCTACCATCCATTATCCAATGGCTCCGTAGTAACTCATTCTCTTACCCAAAATAGGAGTGCTACTAGGAACTAGGTTCTCAATATTTATGCACCAGCAAGTACGTCACTACCTGAATATGCCAACATTACAAATGTCCGCCAAACCAGTCCTTTTTTAGCGCATCCGCCGATATTTCATCAACCGCCACCTGGCCCCCCTCCCGAAGTCCCACCCTGTCATCCCTCCATAATGGCACTCTTCCAGCACTTCCTATCATGGAGTCAAACCTTCACGACATCCACTCAAATATGAGCAGAAGCTCGGTACATTCTTCAGATCAGGCCTTTCCATTTGGTATTTCGGAACCCGCTGCCCCATCTCTCATGAAGTTCTTTAGCAGTTTATCCGCTGTATCTGACAAGAAGAAATTCGTAAGTTTATCACTAATGAACGCAAGATCTTTGGTTAGTAAGATGCACATTTTCAAACCATTTGTCTTTATATCTAATCCCATTATCATCCTCGTAACTAAGACGTGGTGCTCTCCTGACACCCCAGGCAATCAGATGAGCATCGTAGGATATCACATGTTCCGTAGGGATCGTCTCACAGGACGAGGAGGTGGGTGCATCATTTTCCTAAAAATGCAATTTTCCGCAGTAACACTTGATGAGTCTATTCTCCATGAACTCGAGGACTCTTTGTGGTTAATGGTCTCTATTGGCTCTCGCGAGCTACTTATAAGATGCATCCACAGACCGCCAAATGCTGCGAGCAATGATCTAACTGACCTAGTGGAGATAATGATTCATGTGTCCAACATGCTTTGTTAACACAAACTAATAGGCGGTGACTTTAACATGCCTAATATCTCCTGGACCTCATTCTCTGCTCCAGCAGAACAGGCCGAATTCCTTTCATGCATTCATCTGAATGGTTGGAACCAACGTGTCCTAATGCCCACCAGAAAGGGGCATATTTTGGATCTTATATTTACCATAGGCATTTCGTCTACAGAGTTATCTGTTCTACAACAATTCCCTGGAAGCGACCATAATGTTGTCAAATGTCTGTTTGATTTAAATATGGCTACCAAACCGAGAGTTGTATTCTACCGTCCGATCAAATTCATTGATTGGAATGCCTTCTTATCCCTACTAAGATCCTTAAATTGGAATACCTTCTTTCGCACATCGGACCCAAGCATAGCGACCGCAGAATTTATCAGACATCTAACGTTCTGTATCGACGTTTTGGCCCCCATTAAATCAAAACGTGTCGGCTCGTATGTACAAGGTAAAATCCTTACTGCGAAAGAGACCGACAAACTGAAAATGCTTAAGTCGAGGTACGGAAGAACACTAGACTTTTCCCTGGTGATGCGAATGAGCAAAATGTTTGAACACATAGAACGTCAGACGCAACTTCGTCAAATAGACGAAGAGAAACTCGCACTCTGTAGTGAGCAAAGATGTGCGAAACTAGTGCAACTGATGAGACGGAGGAATTCCATGAGGGACCCTGCTATAAGAACTATCACTCTTAAAGACAAAACGGTTGTCGATGAACCTGTAAAGATGTGCGAACTCTTCAACTCACATTTCGCTGCCTCTTTTAGCGTAGAAAGCACCCCATTACCTGCTAATATCCCATCAAAATCAGAGAAAGTTTTGAATAATGTTCTAATCGATGTTCGAAGTGTTCGTTTACAGTTAGCTGGCATTAGGCCCTCAATCCATCCTGGACCAGATGGTATCCCACCAATGGTCGTCAAGCAGGCAGGTGAGGATATACCCATCCTCCTACTCAATTTGTTCAACCTATCACTTTTATCCAGCACCTTGCCCCCTCAGTGGAAAAACTCAATCATTATGCCTCGTCACAAGAGTGGTTCAAGGCAGGACGTTAGTAACTATCGTCCCATCAACCACACATCAATCTGCTCGCGAATGTTTGAGAGGATAATAAAGGTGCACATAGTCGAATTCTTAAGGACACAAAACCTTATAAACCCTTCACAGCACGGTTTCCTTAGCAAACGCTCTTGTATGACATGTCAGCTGGAATTCTTGAACCATATATCGACGTCCGTCAATGATGGAAGTGCGGTAATTATCATACTCTTGGACATGCAAAAGGCATTTGATCGTGTGCCTCATAAGCGCCTCTTGATCAAAATAGCATCTTTTGGCATACAAGATCCCTTGTATAGCTGGCTGTCGTCATACCTCGAAGGTCGCACTCAAACAGTCAAAATAGGAGAACACTATTCAACACCAAAACCAGTAACTAGTGGGGTGGTCCAAGGAAGCGTTCTGGGTCCGTTGCTCTTCTTAATGTACATAAATGATCTGTGCGACGTTATTACACATGGCAAGCCCTTTCTGTTTGCTGACGATATCAAAATCGTTTACACATTCCGCCAGGGCAGTAGTATCAATTTCTGTCTACAAGATATACGACAGGACCTAGCCTCCTTGCAGTTGTGGTGCAGAACATGGCTGATGTCGTTCTCAGCAGACAAATCGAACATCCTCACTTATGGTTGTAAAATACCCAATGGCTCCATCTCACTAGATGGTTGTAATATTGACACAGCCACTTCGGTCAGAGATCTTGGAATACGGTACTCAAACTCCTTCAATTTCTCTGAACAAGTATGCTTCCAGGTAGCAAAAACTAAAAGAACAATAGGCTGCATCAAAAAGGCGTTCAACCTACCAGCTGCGAAGCTGACGCTCTACAAAATGTGTGCTCGGCCTCAACTCGAGTATTGCACCTTCATTTACTGCCACCTACGCAAGTCCGACAGGCTTGTGTTAGAAAACCTTCAACGATCGTTTACCAAAAGCTTATCAGGATATTCCTCTTCGCTCACCTATAGACAACGTTGTGAAAAACTTGGCATTGATCCACTTTGGCTGCGTAGACTAAAGTTGAACTTGACGCTGCTGTATAAACTCATACATTCGGATGCGATTACTTCAGCGATCACCGTCCGCTTACAACACAGCCCTCCATATAGTCTAAGAAATAAGGATTTCACCTTGCCAACCCCGATATCCCGGAAGAATATACGTGCAAACTTCTTCCTTGTAAAGTATTCCTACATTTGGAATAAACTTCCAAGTGAGGTCAGAGCCAGTAACAACATTCAGCGTTTTAAAAAGGGTTTGGACAGCTATCTTACGTTAACAAACACGATGTCCATCTTCAAACTCTCTGTATCACCTGACGACCTTTTTGAGTGTGGTCCGAAAAACATTTAGCCGTCAGATGCGCAATACGTAGACAACCACTCCGCTATCCGAAGCCCCTGGAAAACAACCCGCTTGAAACGGTTTGTTATATGGTTTACTCACAAGATCATTTAGCCCTTAGCCTACTGTGCGCTCACCAAGGCCTTTGACACCCAACATTATTTTAATGACGTGTTTACTCATGTATATGCGATGCCCAAAGTTCTATGAAATGTGCACTCGGCGCTTACTAATAAGTCCAACAGAACGATGTCATGTGAGCTTCAGTTGACACGCACATTTCATGCGGCCCTCCAAACCGTCGACTCAACTCTCCGTTTACCCGAATAACTCTCGAGTGCATAGTAGAATACCACAACAAAGAGTAGATACGGTTATATACTGCAATAATCTAAGCAAAAATAATGATATCGAACGAGTTCTTCGTCAAAAATTCCCCATACATATTGTGTGTCCTAGTAAATGTTATAACCCCACATTTTCTCATCTAACATGTGGAATAACATTCTCTCCTGATTCCCATATTATCCATTGAGGAGGAAATGTTTCTGCGACGGATGGACGCACGGAACTTCGTCTAAGCTGAACGGCTCACGAGATGTTCAACTTTGTGACGTTTCCGAGCAATCGACGAAATGCTGCGTTGGAATCTTCCCATTTGTTCGCTTGATTTGGGATTTTCCGCCATGCCTCACCGGAGCCGATCTATCTTGACAACTTCCGGACGCTAATTTTATTCCCTAACAGCAAAAAATTCCGAAGGTGCGTTTGGACATCCGCCCGGAGTGACCTTGAAATATTTGGAAAATCGCTCATCCCACAACCTTGTAAAAAGTGAATTGGTGTAATATCCCCTTTTTTGAGACTAAATATGTGAAATGAGCGAATTATCTCCTTCTCTGTTGCATGCGTCAAAGTTCCATAAACTACAGTCATTTTCTCTTTGAGACTGGTGGTGGATTTCAGTTCAATTTTGTTCAGTTCATGTGACAGGACTTGGCGGCTTCTACCCAAAGTCGTCCAGTTTCCTGCACATGTACCTAGTTTGACCTTCACGTGCCACAATAGTTTGGGAGGATGACAATTAAATTTTATTTAGTTGGATGAAATACGTTCAACCGCACTTCACCATCTAGAAACCATAGCTGATGTGGCGTTTAGATAATGCGAGAGCAGGGTCATTACCACACTGAGTTCCAGGACGAGCAACCCCCTAGTCCTTTGGCTCAATAAGCGGTCATTACTTTTCCCAAGGAAAGCTAGAAATGGAAGTGGTTAATATGAGCAAATCAGGAGTGGAAAATAAAAAGCTCTTTATAATACTAACAATATTAATATACGTTTCATTTACTGGACAGAATAAAGTACAAACGGCCACTACTGGTAGTTAGACAGGATCACAAAATAAGATAATCAGCAATCTTGAAAGTGCTACCAGAAATATTGCAGCATCCCGATATGACTACATAAGTACAAGTCGTTTCGAACAGTAGTCGGAAATGAAGCCTACAAGCAGTGGTTTAGTGCACTAGTCTGAAATGCGCGATAATAACCGCGAATGTGCTCACTTCGAACCAACAGCTAATTTCTACACAGTGACGATAACGTAGCAAGTGAACCAACAGAACTCTGAGGTAATTTGTATTTTGTACAGCGTGATTGCTTATGCAGTTGAACGACGATAATAATAATGCTGAATGACTGCCGAAGTTGTGTTGCTGAAGTTGTTTTGACATCAGACGTCCAGCGGCCATAGTTTCCATCGAATAACCTACAGTTAATCAGTAAACAGACACATACACGGGACAGACTTTGAAAAAAACTATCGCCAATCTTTATAGTCGCTTCAGTGGAAAACATTCGGGCCAGCTTGTCGGTGCAAAACAGAACCCTCAGCTGAATCACGTTTTCGATACTGACGAGCACCGAGGTTACTGAATGCTATTTCACTGTACGTTTGGAACTTTTTCTCGAGAAAAAGAGACTTCTGGATCATTGAAAACTGAGCGTGATGGTTCTAAAAACAAGCCGTTCGAACAGCTTGAGCGAAACTTTTTTTATCGTATAAGCCGAAATCCCCGTATGACATCAAAATATCATGCAAGCCGTTGTCAAGATCCGAAAAAATCCTCATTTGAGGGCCATAGCAGCTTCCGAAACGCCCACTTAATTCTTAGGCGATCCATTTGACTGAGTGTCTCTGTGCAGTCAGCAGACGCCAAGAATCCAGCAAATCCGACCAATCTTTTACTATTTTCGCAGCAAAATTGCTGCGGATGTCAGTAACTAGTCAATGGGGAACACTTTCAGTTTGAATTCTTCCAATATGTAGTAATTGTGCAACCGATATATAGTGAGCTCATGAAGCATACTCCTTGCCATCTCAAGTGGGGGTTAGGTGTGAACAAAGCGTTGTAGTTGCTGAGAATTAGACCACTGTAGTCCGAAACTCAGCGTCGCCTAGCTCCCTCCGACATCGGCCATGAAGCCCATTTAAAAGATTCGGAATGGTTCTTGTGTACACAACTCATAAAACCACGTGACGTTTGGGTGAAGGCTGCAACAATCTCCGGCCACCAACAAGCCAAACATGTCAGTGCCCCAAGGTTTTCATATCAAGGTGGCCAGAATGCAGATTGTCCGAAACCACTCGGCGAACTGTATCGGATACAGTGGTTCTACCGTTGGCACTCACACTGCCACCGATCGACTGAAAGCTTTTTGCGGTGAGCACAAAGCTTAGGAAAATGGCAGTTCCCGGTTGCACGTCATCCTTTAGGTATAGCCGGAACAAAAGAACGGTGATATCCCCCGACAACGGAAACTGTTTTGCTCACCCTATTTGTAACAATTGAACTAAAACAGTCAAAAACTGGGATCTCAGAAGATGAAAAACACAACGTGAAAGAGAGCTTCAATTTCTTCGTTCATTCAGAACCAATAATAGATGGGCCAGATTTGATAACAAGAAGTGGGAGAAGCATTATTCACGGCAGAAATGACTAAGAGAGCAAGTGGTTGAGAGTCGGACGAGAAACTTCCCGACTCCAAAGGGGTGCGAATTGCAAACGTCTTCGAACGACGGCAGGCAGCTCCAATGTGTTCTACCTCATCATGCTTGTCATCCGGAATTGTAGAAGAGGCTCGGGAATACTTATGACCACGGCTTATAACTATTTCAGAGTTGGATAGAGTTCAGGTTAGAGCAGCCTGGTTCAACAGTGAGTTGTCCTTTTAAAACACTGCTGTTGTTGTGCCTGCATCCCATTCCTTTTGACACCACGTAACACACTTGGCTTTTCGTGCACCACCAAACTAAAATAGTTCAGAAGCTGGAAGGATTACTCATCTGGTGGTCGTTATCTTCAACGATGATCAGAGTTGCCCAGTCCTACAGTTAATGTGTCTAGCAGCTGAATTTGGCGTTAGACATCGAAATTACGACTTTCAGCTTCATTTTGAAGTTGAGTGATGAGTCTACGACCATCCTGATCTTTTTCCCTCAATAAAATATAAATGTCTGCTCCTTCGGTAGCTTCACAGCTGACAGACTGAACGTGTATAAGTAGCAAGTTTTTCAAGGAAGCGTATGGGGGTGGGATGAGGAGCTAAGGAAGAGCTAAATCTTGAGCTGAAGCATAATCGCCCTTAATAATGCGATGATTCTCCCTTGTTTTTCAAGTCCACTCCCGTAATGACCCACATTTCGAAGCGTTTGAAGTAATCTGTTACCACTGGCAAACTCGATTCTTTAAGGTGCAGAAGTCTACCATGAGAAATTTACCGACCACGACGCCACCCGTCGGGGTTTGTAACACTCAACACTAATTACAAGCATGCTTAACTCAAACCCAGGGAAAAGTTCCACTCAATGGCAGTAACATAACAAGCGAGCCAACAAAATTTTAATGTAACCTGTATTATGTAAGTTGCAGTCAGTCGTACAGTTAGGCAACGGTGGCAGGTTGCTCACTTGTGAACAGCATTCAAAAGGTCCGATGTTGATTTACATTCCGTCAACCCGCTGGCCTCCAAAATTCCTGGAGCAGGGCGGTTCGCGTCGTTTAAAACTTTAATTACAAGGGAATTTTCTTTCAACGAACTTCAGGAGGAGAGGGAGCCCTTGTTGACTAAGGATTACGGCCAATCAGCCGTGTACCAATTTTCTGCGCCAAAAGCCTTATCAAATAAGAACCCGAAAATCTCGTGAGCATGCAAACCGCCTCAATTACCTTTGCCACTCCAGTGAGAAAAGGCATGAAAGTGTGCCTTTTTCTTTGTAATCTGGCTAACTTACTTTGTATCAGCTCCAGTACTTTATTTGTTTCCACTAGGCCAAGCTCCACAGTTGTACTGCGAGCTCCAGGTGCAGCCGAACTTACACTTCATACGGTGCAACTTGTTCCCCGGTCTGTTTACCCGCAATCGCTCTTCTCCAGTGCATCACCAGCGCACTGTCATTTGTGAGACAATTAGTTACTACCAACTGGTTCTGAAAACAGTGGGTACTCCAGCGCAAAATCCCTCGTGACAATCCAACTGAGTTCCTAGCCACCTATGGCGAGCTTCGACTCCCCCTCCCAGTAGGTGTTCGTACTTGACCACATTAACAGGTATTTCTCACTCGACGGACGATTCACGTAACTTTTTCAGACCTAACTGTGGGGCTGGCTCAGATGGGGTAATAGTCAACTTTAGGTTGGCGGGTAAATAAAAACAGAATCTCTTGTGTGGAAATTTTGGAGAGTTCTGTGATGTTGCTCTTAGTGATTACGGAAAGTTATTGGCCAGATAGGGGAGTCCGTGTTTGTCTGCTGCATGATATTAATGTGGATAAAATCCTACACTATTCAGCGCACTGATACACACGGTCGGAGGGGTCACGGTAAGAACCAACATCATGTTCTCCAGCTTAGTCCGTACAAATACTTGGGTGTACGTTCGCTGAGGAGAGACGAGCTTTGTTATGGGTGAGAAAGCCAGGAGGGTTTACATGCACGACCTTTAATTCAGACGCAGAAAAGACTGGGGGACCAAGAAAAAATGAATCACTTACACACCACTGTTTTGGTCAGGCGACAACCGCGTTACCCTCCACACGCCTATCTGGTGGCAGCTTGCAAAACCATCTAGTTTTTATTGTTCACTCACTCAGGAGGGATTCCCTGGGTTGGTAATACTAGTCCACCTAACCTCGGATAAGGCGGACTGGGACACGTAGAGTTTGAACATCTCTGTTTTGCACTTAATTGCGGGCACGTTGGAATCACCAATCACGCCTGTGGTACAGCGTCTAATTGTGAACACACCTCTGTGGATAAAAGGTTCTACTGACATGGTAGGCGAGCCTGTTGGTGAGATAAGTTGCCAAGTAACCTTAGAAACTAGTGATGTGTGGTCTCAACAGTAAGTTTTGGTTGAGATGTAGATCGTCGTTTATGACACGAGACGTCAAACTTAGGTCCCCCCCCGGTAATCCGTATGAGTAGGAGTATGGAAGACGGTTTGGCCTCGTGGGATGTGACTGGTTGTGCTGGCCGTGGATCAGCCTTTTTGGGTGTTCACCACTGGCGGGGACAGACGTGTGATCGACAAATGGTTGTGAAGAGGAAAGAGAGCGTGACCCCGAGGACTAGTGACATTAGGCTTAATCTGCCACTGGCTGCTAGGAGCAAGGACTCACTATCAGGTCTGACCTTTAGGTCCATTGTTATAGTGGTCAGTTTGATGAAAAAGTGATCCCCAGTTGGAGTTACGCCCTGTCACTCTTTGGACTGGTCGACGTACAATAGCACTGAGCAGTTGACGGTCGCTGATGAAAAGGGCGGACTGCTGATGTCCGGCAGCACTCCTGCAGTAGACACAGCACTTCTATGGGGAGGTTACGTTAACCATTGGGTGTAAGTGCGTGTCCTCAAGGGAGTCAGCTAGCCAACCTAGAATATGCTGGAAGCTGACAGCCTAGCAATCAGTATTGCATAATCCAACCAGGGACATCACGTCGACCGCAAGGACTTTGTCAGTTGCTTAGTCCAGTGTTTCGTGCGGGCAAGTTTGTTCGTTACACACGAACGACGTTTGTGAATCACATGATGGACCTCACACGGTAGCCCACTGCACTCTGGGTTGTGCCACTTTGGGGGGGTGAAAGATAGCAATGACACAGAGTGGCAGGCAACTACGCTTGTTCCAAATCCTTCTTTGTACACCGGGGTGATATCAGCCGTCTCCTAGGGCCGGCGGACCGTTATTTTCTTGGGGGGTCGAAAAACTCCCGCAAGGAGCTCGCTGAGAATTTTTGAAGAGTTTCGGAAGATACAGTTTATTCCATCCATACTGGGGGACTTACCGGTAGCATGCATAGATAGCTATAGTCTGAAGTCTTCAGCGTTCAAGGTAACCATGAACCCAGAGACATCGTTGTGGGCACAGTTAAGGGCAGGACTGTTCAAAGAACACAAATGTGCTGTCACAACGGTAACATCAGAAAAAGATCATGTCAAGCCGTGATCACCTACCGTTGTCTGTTCTCAAATGAATTTACGAAACTAAACGAAGCTAGTGGATGTAATGGCGATACCCTGGTGTAAACACACACGGCTTGTCAAAGTATTGCACTAGGTAGATCCCATTGTTCACACTCCAAACACAATAACTACCGTCCATCATGGAATCGCCTGTGGTCAGAGGTATCTCGCAGCCGTTGGGGCGTTCATAGGTACGATAGCTAGGGGATTACACAACCGGTTGCGTTGTACACTTAAACGAGTGATTCTTAACGTAAGTAATAGGTCACATTCGCGGTTCATGTAAAAGTCTTATTCAAAACCAGTAAGGTGGAAGAATGAGTGGTTTTGCCTGAGACTTCGCAAGAAAGTGCGGAACGAATGCCGTCCACAGTTACTTCAGTCCACAAGTGAGACCGTACCGTAAGGGTTCATATAAAGATGGGAGAAAATTGGGTGTAGCGTAAATTCAGAATCCATGAAAGTATCTGATGACAAGACCTCATTCCAAAGGAAAGTCTGACGCATCCATATTTCGTAGGCAAAGAATTCCAGTCACAAGATCAGGGCACTTTTGACTTTATAGCGCCAAAATCTCCTTAGGTCAGCAAGTTACAACATTATCTACCCAGAAAGATACTGACGAGCAAACCATGTACAACATTGGAGCATTCAACCTTTTATGGCCAAACCCACGGTTAGTACTAAACGTAAACCCCATAGACACAGCCGAACCACCCGTCGACCGAGATGTTGAATCAAAAACTCCTGAACGTAAGACGTTGAATTTTTTTGGGAGTGCTCGGGGGCAGTAACCCAGCTTTCCTTGATAAGAACACCGCTGTAAACCAAACCCATCTCCGTTTTATCGTGGGCAATTTACCCTCATTTGGAGTGACCGCAAGCACCGCCGTTAATTTAAAACTGTTGGACCAAACCTCAGGTCAACGGTGAGACACGTATGGTGTTTCCTAGGGAATGGTGTTTTGGATTTGCAGTTCAAAGATACTCCAGTAGGATTCTCCAAACGCTGCGAATCTGGTTCTAAGGGTCACAATCTAAGAGCCTACGTTTCACAAGTGGTATTGAACAACCTGCCCACCACTACTTCCAAGTCAAACTACAAACATATTTTCCACAGAGTTCAGGCCTAACCCAATAGTTCCGCAACGATACTTCCATCCAGAATTCGAATGCCACTAGAACCCAAATTCCTAATGTGGACATCCCGTCAGGCGCGTCATCCTCTGAGTATATAACTGACACGAATGTCCACCAAACCAGTCCTTTGCTAGCAAATTCTGTGACGTTTCATTTACCACCACCAGGCTATCATCCCAATGTACCACTGGGTCACTCTGAAATGCTGATACTCATCCAGCGCTTCTTGCCGTGGATCCAAATGTTTGCGACTCCTACTAGAATATGGGTAATAAAGTGACAAACGTTTTAAACCAAACCACACTATGTGATGTTTTGTAACCAGCTACCCTATCCACCATGCGGTCCTGCAGTAGTTTGAATGACATGTCTGACAGGGAAACTTCCACTACAATATTACTCACGGATGCAAGTTCGTTAGTAAAATGCGCATTTTCAGATCTTTTGCCTCTTTAACCAACCCCGTGTTATTCTCGTCACTATGGCCTAGTGCTCTTACGTTACACTAGACGCGCGGATAAGCGCCACAGGATATCATCTATTACGTAAGGACCGTCAAACTGGACGAGGCGGCGGACGCATTAGTTAGTTAAGAGGGTAATTTTCCGATGAATGGCGCTGCTGACCGGTGGTGATGCTGCGTGTCCCAGTCATCGTGGATGGTGTTCTCAGATTCGTTTCGAAAGCTGTCTTGACGTTCGACCAATATAACCTGCTCCACAGGAACAAGTGAATGAGTAGATACACATAGATGAGGTCTGAACTGTCAGTCTACCTTTGTTATAAAACCTGAGAGTGGAGGATGTGGAGAATTGAATACGGAGCTCGGCGGTGTCATAGGTCTCGCTTACTGTCTGGTTGAGCCTATTTGTTTGCCATTCTGCGGTACCATCACCTTTGAACGGCACTCGAATGAACACGGGTATCTTTCTTACTTCATGCACTTCAGGCTTAGATGATATTCTGACCATTTTTCCGGCGATAAATCGTTCCAGGTAGCCGTTATCATGAAGCATGTTCTTTATGAATTCGAGTTCATTTTCTAGCGTATCCGCTGAACAAATTTTGTATGCTCTATCAGTCACACAGTGCACCAGATTCCTCTTCTGTTGTGAAGGTTTGTGTAGTGACCTGTCCATGTACTCTTGCGATTAACCCTACACCGAATATTTCCATCTATTCGTCGATGCATACGAACATCTAGCAATGATATCTTGTTTTCGGTCACCTCCTCAATAGTATACTTATCTGACTGGTGAGCACGACTGAATGTGTCAAGTAAAGCGAACATATTGGTATCCGAATTGGCTACGGTGAATATATCGTCCACGTATCAGTGGTATTGACTGGAACGACTGATGGTGGATTGAAGCGCGTGCGTTCAAGCTTTCCCATAAATATATCGGACAGGTGGGGTTCGAGCGGGGATCCCATTGCTACGCCATTTGTCTGCCGATGCAGCACACCGTTGAACATCAGTTGTATATTAAGAGTGCAACAGAGCAGATGTTCTTTCACTATTAGTGGTGGTAACTCAATGTCGATTCCGCTCTCAGACACGTAGTCACGGATAAAATTGACAGGTTCTAGTAACTGTACATGTGTCAATAAAGACACTACGTCCAATGAGCATGACTTCTGTGAAGTCATGTTAACGTTCTGTATGCAATCGACAAATTCAAACGTATCGCGCAGGCTGAGTGGGACAATTGCCTTTCGGACGGGTTACAAGAATTTCACTGGTCACTTCGCCGTTGAATGTTAAGGTAATATTTTTGAGTCGACTGATTTTGTGCAGCCAGTGAATCACGTTCCAAACACGCCTTGTGGACATAGACTAATGGGTACTGACATTTTTACGCCTGCTATCTCCTGGATTTCAGTCTCAGTTCCTACAGAGCAAGTTGGATTACCTTCGTATATTCACCTGATGTCTTACAGCCCAACAGTAAAGAAAGCAAATTCTGAATCTCATATTTACCATAGTTATCTCGTCTGTTGAAATATCACTCTTAGAACCATTTCCAGGTACAGACAACAAGGTCACCAGCTGTCTGCTTGATTTTAACCCAGCTACCAAACAGAGGGTTGTACTCTACCGTCCGATCAAATTCACTTGTTAGGGCACTTTCTCTCGGTTAAGATCCTTAAACTGCAACACGTTCTATTTCACATTTGACGCAAAACTGAGAACTTAACACTTTGTCATACATTTCACTATTGTTTACTGGTATACTGCTCCCCACAAATTTTATTCCCATATACAAAAATGGATTCTTTTTCTGACAGAGACTGACGGGCATGAGAACCCTGAGTCAAAGCACAGAAAAACGCCGGAACCGCCTATTATGATAATAGTGAGCAACGCGTTCAAAGACGAAACATATAAAGCATCTGCATCATGTAGCCGTAAAAAGCTTAAAATCGGTAGTGGGCAAACGATCCTGAAACTGGTGCAAATGATGAGATGCAGGAAGTCGAGTAAGAACCCTTATGTCAGAGTTAATACTCTCTAGCGTGGAACGGGTTTTGTTGGTGTTACAGGTACCCATTTTTCGTCTGAAAACGTCTCCTCTTTCTATAAAACGGTCCTACCTAATCACAATAGGCGGAAATGTGATTATTCGAGACGTGACCTTCATTATTTGTTCACCTGTTTGGCCTCTATCCTGCCATGTTGATTGGTAACCTATTGACCTCAACTACTTTTTTGATGTCTGTCCTTCGTTCTTCTGGTTCGAGAATGTTGGTAGGTCACTATGAACCCTATAAACACCATGCAATTTTTTCGTGTTGCACTCGTTTTTGAAGCAGAATAGAGTTGCCTTTTTGCACCCGTCTTTTAGATTGTCTTGGGCGCAACTAGCGGGGACAGCCGCGTATTTTCAGGAACAAGATTTGCCTTGTTGATTGCATCAAGGAGAAGAACCCGATTTCCTACCAATCGTCTTATCATACCGTGGACGAACCGGCGTATTAAGTCAAGGGTTACCGCAGGTGACACTATTAAAACATGTAGATTTTTCGACTGACATTTTGCTGCTTCGGTTAATAGGGAGCACAACATACCACCTGTGAACATTCCAGAAAGGCAGGCAGTTCTGAGAAATGCTCTGATTGTTTCTAGAAGCATCTGGGTGCAGTGCGCTACAACTAGGTGCACAATTTAGTCCGGGTCTTATGGTATCACACCAGCGGGAATGAAACAATGAGGCAAGGATTAACTCGTCCCTATGCTGAACCTGTTGACGCTGTCACCAGAATTTAACAGATTTCTTTTTTCTGCCGAAAAAGTCCATTACTATACCTCACTGTAAAAGTGATCCAAGGCACGAGGTTAGTAGATATCGTCTGACCACTCACATATCAGTCTGTCCGAGATTGCTTGGAAAGTTAATAAAAGTTCACGCTGTAGAGTTCTTAATGTCACAAAACCTTACAAACTCTTCACAGTACAATTTTACTAGTGAGCATTCAAGCCCGAAGTATCAGTTGGAATTGTTTAGCCACATGTCTACGTCGCTCGTTGCAGATGAGGTGATTATTACCACTTTTCGAGGTAGGCAAGAGGCACTCTTCGTATGCTAACAGATCACAATAGCACCTGCTGGCATGCGAGACCCTTCGTCATTAAGGCTGCACCTGAACAATCAATGTGGGAGAGTACTGTTTAACACCTAAGTCAGCCACTAGTGTGGTGATTCAAAAAGGCGTTGTTCTTCCCCAAATGTGAAAACGACGTATGCAACGTTGCCAAACAGAGCAAGCCTTTTCTGTTTACTGACAATGTCAAAATATTCTACACATTCCGTCAGCACGACAACCCCGCCTTCTGACTATAAAATACATGTCAAGACTGATCTCCACTGAATTTGTGGTACAAAACAGGGATATTTACACTGTCAGCGCACAAAACATTATTACTCATGGCTGCCAAATACCCAATAACCACAATACAAACACCGCCACTTCCATTCCAGACTTGGGAATTCAGACTACCACATTCCCCCGAACAGGTGTGTTTCCAGGCCCCCAAGGCCAAGAGAACAGCGGGCTGCATTAAAAAGACGTCAATTTCGCCGGCACGCAGCTAACATTTAACACAATGTCCGCTGGACCCCAGCTTCAGTACTTCACATTCATTCAAAACCGTTTAAGTAAGTCAAATGGGCTTACGCTGGACAACCTCCAGCGATCAGTTTTCGAAAGTTTACTAGCAAATTCACCTGCAGTTAACTATGAAGAACGTTGTCAAAAACAAGGTTTCGATCCACTACGGTAAACCTGATTGTGATGGAACCCACACTGTTGTACAAACTGATATCTTTGAAAGCCACCACTAGGTCGTTTGCCATTCACTTACAGCGCAGCTCTTCATATGGAATAAGAAACAAATTTTCCGCTCTGCTAATTTTGACAGCGCGCAAATCCTTCATTGTAAAATAGGTCCAGGCAACAGTGAGGTGTTTCAAGGTCAAAACGAGTTAGAAACGGCCGTTTGGACTCAAAAAGGCGTTTTTTCGTTTTTTCGTGGAACGAGAAGACGGATAGTTTAGGACGAATACGCAGACTTCCATGGGTGCAATAACTGTGTTGTGATGAGGAACGTCAGTCATACCTAGAAGTATGCCATATTTACACTAGTGTGACCGCAAAAAGCCCCTGACGTGTCACATCGTGGTAGGAGATCCCTTACAAGTTATACTAAAACGTAGCACCACGAAAGCGTACACTCATTTGCACGACTGATGCATATTCACGTACATTGGGCCGCAAGCATTGTCGTTCTTCTTGTTGGTACGTCCCTCATAGCACACACACCATTTCAATGGTCGCTTCTGGTATCTCGTGTTCCTGGCGTTAATATTTGTTCTTTTAATTCCTGAATGTGCTCCTAAATTGTGAGTTGTAAAATACTCATCAACGAACTTGCCTATTATACAATACTGCTGTTGAGAAGAGCGTTTTTTTCGTTAAGAGCAATACGTTTGTTTTCGTAATTGATTTTGAGTTGTGTAAATGTTCTTATCAGAATTTTGATCTCAACTTTCGGAAACGCTCCATTTCGGGGAATTCCGGGGATATATGGATCTCTAGTTCTTGGTCACAATCCGTTTGCACTACTGTTGACACCAAATATCAAAGTGGATAACTGTCAAAGCTATGGTGTCACGTCTGTGGGTTAATTACCTATCCCAATCACGTACATGATTTGTTTCTGTGTCAGTAATTTAGTTGGGTACCGGTCGAAGAAATGTCATTCACATTCACATCACTTCACCGGATGGTTGTTTCTACGAGCGGCTCATAAGGGGCGATATAAAAGTGGGTGAAATGTTCCAATTTGTCACTCACTATTTTCGTACTGCCTGGCTTGTTGTGTGCACCTTAATGCCCAGTTATCTGACGATTAATATCCCGCTTCTGGGTACGTTATTCCTCCGACGATGGTATTCATTCCCGCATATGTCGTTTCACCTATAACTATTTGATCTTCGTATCACGGGTGCTTGCGACTCTCAGGGATGTTGGTCTAGGGATTCTCCAACTCAGACAGCTATCTTACAATTTTGAACACGATCTCTATCCTCGGAACTCATGTATCTCCAGGAAACATTCTTGAATTTGGCTTCGAATGCATTCAGCCTTCATCTGAAACTAACGTACAAAACCGTTTACACTGTCGGCCTGCGGTGCAAACCGGAGTCATATCGACTATGGCTTGGTCAGGCGAATAGTCAGCCAACGACGAAAATTGCGGCCCACTTGCTGCTAGGTTGTACGGTGAGAGCATTCACTAAAGCATCTTACAAGAATATTATTGTGTTCCTATCTCGTTTACACATTTAAGCATCACGAATGAAACCTCCTTCATGTAACGCTACTCGCTGGGCATTTAATAAACCGTGTGTACCAACAGACAGGACATTTTTAGTCTCTTCGCAAGTTGCGCCGACGGGCAAACACACACTAGTCACCGTTATATCGCAACGGACGCAGAAGGATTAGTTTGCGAAGCAGGAGAATATATTTTGTAGATGGTGTAAACACTTCAGGCTTCCTGCCGTTCATTTGTCTAGATCCACTGTTTGCTTTCTGACCCACTACCAGGGACATCAGGATATGAGATCGTACATTGCCAGTAAAATCGTTTCCTTCTTTACTGTACGCGCCGTACTAACCCCATTCTGACTTTTGGCTCCCTGGAACTACCGTTTGATGAAGTGATGTATTTCCCTTTAACTCCGGTGGATAATTGTGCTCGGTAAGGACGGAGCGTACAGAGCCGACGAAGAATTTGAGTGATGCGTACAAAGAATGGCTTCGCGCAGAGGAGTATTCACCAAACGGGCCCTGTTATCAAAACCCAGCCAGTTTATCTCACCAGTGACTTCGTTTCTGAAAACGAAGGCGCACACATTCGGCCACTGATCGTCCACGGCATATTTTGATAATACGCGGGTCTGATAACGTGGTGTAATAAGGATAGTACCAGCTAACCGTCTGTTCTAAGTAGGCTGGTGATTGTAGATTATCTTGAAACTTCTTTAATGCCTCCAAGCCTGTCGAGGGGAATGTATTTTGAGTGGTATTCTGAAGTGGCTTCTCCTTAGATAAAGTGTGGACAGGACTGAGGCGGCGCATGACAATTACGACTGAATATTATTTGGTATGGCCCCCGCGTATCTCATGCGGCCGGTAATCAGTGTAACATGACCTACCTGTTGAACGGGTTCAGCTGTTCCACCGGGGGACTTACGGAAACGACTTGCTAACATAATTCCTGTGAGGAAGTGTTCCTTGTGGAAAGTCACTCTCAGAAGACGACACGACGTGTTTGCGTCTAGCAGCAAGTAGGGGTGAAGAGGACACTCACTTGTTTCTCTTCTTATACGCTGACAATGCAGAGTAAGTGGTATCCGCAGACGTGAATTCCGATTAACGTTCTAACCTACACTCATACTCTCACGCATCTTGATAGTTTTCTTCGGCACTAATAAAACGCCAGAACAGAACTCGCCGGTGCCCTCTAGAACGCGAATTTCACTCAAGTGAAATTTACCCATAGGTGGCAGTGTGAAATAAAAATTTCCTTCCCTTTGACTGTTTCACTGTTGACCGACACAGCCATTGCATCCCCGAGCAGCCCCACATGGCTAATAACTGCAATTTTTTCGTCTTCAAAACTCCGAAATATAACACACTTGTGATTTCAACACCGCAACATTCACTCTTTTCAAGTATGAGTTACTAACACTAGCGACTAGCCATAAATTGAAAAGAACGTAAAACTGCACAATGTGCAAGAGGGGAATGATGACGAACTGGCCATAATCAGAGAGGAGGACGCATTTACATATGATAGAGGACGACGACATCAACTTAATGATGGTGGATACGGTCAAAGTCTGACCGATGTATAGGTCATACGTGGAGAAAGTATGGGAGCAGAAACCACACACGCGCACAATGGGTTAATAGAATATATTGTTCTGCTTTTGGTGAGTACAGCACGATTTTTTGTCTACCAAAACGCAATTAGCCGGGGATGTGCAAGAAATGTAGCACCTGGAGCCCACGACGAACACATCACGCTTCCATCGAATTGGATTATATAAATTAGTGTCACCCATCGGTGTACCGCTGAGCTGTACGGGGCTGAGCGTGGGGTGCTCAAATGCTCGAATGTGCATTTGGGTAGCCGGTCGTTTTAACCCCTTAATCAAACGTGGGATGTTATTCTGGAAGCTTCCAAAATAAAATGCCCCATAGTTTCACAGCGGCCTGGACCGCTGCACACTACCGCACATGCAGGTGAGATAATGCACATCATCAACAAGTTGGCCATCCTCATAGAGATAAGTAAATTGATCAACAAAGTTAAAAGGCAAAAACCGGGTGACATAGATTAGCGAATGTGATCTACTGGAATGTGATCGTATGCAAATAAAAGAGATAGATTTAAGAAGTTCTGTTACATTCTGTACAAGCTGAGAGAACGCATAATCACAGGGCTCAAATATGAAAACACGCGGCACTCGTTGGCCCTGAAGCGCCCGAAATTGGTAAAAACACCATGTTTGACGGATAAGCCTATGGGTAGGTGTAAAACGGAGGCCTCTACCTCGCTCAACAATCGGCCACTTGCAGCCTGAGAGATACAGGCCTACACTTTCCTCTGAGAAGCTCCAGATGTGGACTAGTCGTTTCATGACATCAAGGAAAATGTTTATCGGCTCAAGCGGGAAATCTGTGACCGTATCCAATGACAGTTGATGTAACACGGTGTTCCCGACATGGTGCTCCGGCCGATGTTTTTCTCGCAAAGACGAAACAGTGCGAATGCTGCAAGACCCTGGTGAGAATGTCATCCACCGCAAATAATAAACGTCTTTCTGCACGTACTTATCACGACCATAGCAACCGTCGTAACTCTTTGTTTGTTTGAGGTAATTGAATGTGCACTTGAAGTGTCAAATAAAGGTCATCCAGTATCAAGCCAGCACGGTGTATTTTCCTCATCTTGGACAAAAACGGATGCAGATGCGCATCGAGAGGATCAGGGCGCCCACGAATACACTACGAACCGATGATGAGTGAGGTGCTTGTGAAAGGATACAAAATGCGACCGAGTACCAGCCCTAACTCTGTGCCCGGACAGTCAAACAGTGGCACACCATCTATGTACTAACTTGTATTGTCATATGGCCATCGCCAGTAAAACGTTGACGGTGGTAAACGCTCTGCAGACATTTTGGCATTCCCACGTGTGTACAGCATTCAGTGATGAAGCAGGAACAAAGAGTTTTATTAAAGCCAACAGTAATTTCAAGTCAGCAGACGTAGCCAATTTGGATGACATCGGAAGTGCTAGATAATACATGTGCCTGACCGACGCCGGCAGAAGTAGTGATACAAGGGAAACACGTACCACCAGGGTTGGAAGTTCTGTCAACGGCACTCGATCCAGTAACAGATGTCGCCCTGGGAGCAATAGGTACGACATCCTGCGTTACAACAAAGAGAAGTTGCGCATTTTCTAACACGCAGGCTGTACTTGATGCACACCTTTCGTCCGACGCGCGTGACCTGTCTCTTGCACATCCTATACCTCTGTTAGTAATCCATCTACTATACCTTCGTTTCACTTCCTTTACGTTTATTACGAACGCTAACGAAAGCAATCCGTATGGAGTACGTGTTATATTTTCAAATAAACAACTGTAAATACGCCGGGATTAACGGAGCCAAAAGCGTGAGATATATCTAAAGCATTTACAAAGCTTCTAACATAAATGTTAAGGACGACAGACAGCAAACGATAGAACACAGCCGGACTCAACATGCACGAAATAAATGCAACTGCAAACGCGCGTTTGCTAGGAGCACGGATTAAAACAAAGGTCTACTAGATGGCGGTAATCAGGAACGCATGCAAATGAAGCAATGCGATAGGGATATATTTCAGAAATATTTTGGCATGGGTTTATCTGCAAGAATGAGCGTTGTAAACAGCAGTTCCTATTATCATCCGATTCGCTTGGTGTGTGGACGACTGTTGTCGAAGTCGGCCATGTTTGCTAGGGTGGGGTAAACTATAAACAAAATCTGCTTGCAGACTCATCGTCTTTTCAGTATGACTTCTGAAACGCACTAGCGTGAGGCTAGGAAGCTTTGGGAGTACGAACCAAACAGCAAGAAACTGGCCTCGTGACAAGCTGTTGGTCGCAAAGTTGTCGGGATATTTTATAAAAGCTATGTGCTAACGCTAAGTTTTTCATCAGTTGACACAAATATATATATTCGTGTTAGATAGCCATATATACAAAACTTGCATATTAATTTCGCATGAACGTCTACGCCAATAATTACATGTTACGTTATTTGTCCCAGTCAACACAGGTTGATCCACACTCCCACTTTGCACGTATAATTGCGTCTCATTCTCTTTTACACAAGTATGAGTCTGGAGATCAAGATCGCGGTGGAATCATCTACAACCTTTAGACACATGAAAATTCTCAATGGCAACCATTCCACAGAGTTATGCGTGCGTGGTTCTTGTATAAACTGAAATTCTCTTCCGTACGATGACATCTCCTTTGCTAGATGACTTTCACACTCGTCGTACCAAACAATGATTATATTTGTGTCGCTTGTAGGTGTCTCGAATAAATGTGTGTGACGGAACTTCATCCTCACCGATGTGCTGATAAGTGTACATTATTTATACCACTATTCCTAACAGTGAAATTATGTCGTAAATATACAAATAGACTGACTGCAGTTAAAAACTAATCACATAATAAATGTACAAAGTTACTTCACAAGTCCCTTTGATGAATAAATCGGAACGGAAAAGTTCACATCCAGTGGAGGACGTAAGCTGGAAGAAGATAGGCTATACAATGATTTTCAAACCAGTAGCGCGATATGTACACGGGACTATGCTCGACTAAGGTACTAAATTACGAGCAGTTGCACCGGAAGAAGGCGAGTGCGGAATTTGGTCAACAGAAACATCTAAAAAGAATTATCGAACAAACTCGATAAATGGTCCATATGAAGCTTTCCAAAATTAATTCTCAGTGTTCGAGTTCCGTTGTTGACAACGGCACAATCTATCTCCCCTAAGTTCAGACTCTGCAAACGCCTACAGGATATCACACCTGATTTGATTTCAGTAAAAATGTTTGCTGTACGCCAAAAATATTTTCGGAGATAAAAAGCCGCTTTCTATTAATCTAACCCTTCACCTCTGCTAGAGCCAAGGCGTCTAGCGGCTTCTACGGGCACCAGCGTTTCATGGTCAGCCCCGTAGCTGTGATAAGCGAAAGGCGATGGATAGACACTGACTGACAAAACTCTTCTCACCGAGAGCTTTATTCGGAATACTATCCAAAAGCCACGAGCGACTTACTACAGACCTTACAACCTCCGCTCTAGTTTTCGCGTAAACAGTACAGAGTTATCCACCCGAGACTGAGAAAGTTTGAGCGATCAAGTTGATGGACAGAAGCATTCTTAAAGTTGCATCAGCTGTCACCAGCGACACACTGCTTATCTTGTAGTGAGATCACCTCCGACGTTCCCAAAATTGTAAACTCCGCGCGACGTAAGAGTTGCTTTTCCAGTACCACCGCACCGGTTCACATTACCTTGCGGATGTAAATTTACTACAAACCACCAGCATCAAAGTTAGTGTGTCGACATAGGCATCGCAGTTTTGCTCGTGGCTGTATAATGAATCCGCACCATCTCTACTGCTGTAGTTTACATTCATTGGATAACAATTTTGAGCTATTACTGTTAGGAACGCCGCTTAACTAATCTAGCGCTTGTTTGAATTCTGAAGGTTGACTGGAATTTTCCGTCGACGCACTCTTCCTCTCTGGCGGCTGCTGTGCGGTTGCGCTAGAGGTGCTCTCACGTCCATCACCCTAGCACCTCTTAATTGCGACGCTGAAGTCTGTTGTGAACGGTGAGTGAAGCAATAAATAAAGTTTGTTTGCAGATTCATTGTTTTCTCCCTGCGACATCCGATTCACGGCAACTAAGGTTGAGGAAACTCTGGGAGTACGAATTCAAGAATTAGCGCTACAATCTAAAGGTTATGTTTTTGATTCAACCATTTTCTCCGCACCCGAGAAGTCGAAAGATACTCCACTATCCATACTTTTCAAAAATACTGTTGCTATAAAGTTGACCTTCTGCCATCGTGCGGTGTACTTTCAAGTGAGGATCTCCTTAACTTTGGGTTCTTCGCCGACTACAGAAAATAATGTTGTTCACTGACAAGGAAGTGGAAGCAATGTTACCAAACATTAGCGATACGATTTTGCGATTGCTGAGTATCCCTCTTACCTTAAATGATGCTATAGACACAGCCTCACTGTTAGGCGTCTACTGTATGCAAAGTTCGTTCATTGATCCTCATCGATTCATATTCCGCGCCTGTAAGTATCATGAGATGAATTGAAGTGCCACGTGTTCCCTGTTCGTGGTGGCCTATCCTACACCTCAGTTAGGTCTGTCGTCTCATTTCTAACTTGAGGCTTTTCGTTAACACCCGCGAAGTTTGAGCATTTGCCTTGTAACGCGCAACCGAAACCAGCGAGCGCGCACGGATTGAATTTGAGTTGTGTAACGGGGCGTGCTGCTGTGTTGTCTGCTGGCCTGCATGTTACAGCCTGAAGAATTATCAGTTGATGTTCGTTTTATTCAGACAAACAGAGCAGGTAGCAAAACAGATAATTCGGTTTTCATGGACTGTCTAACCTTTTGGTGAGATGCCTGGATTTCGAGTATGTAACGATGCAACCATATCTCTTTTCAGCTGTCCGACCTACTTTCATTTTGGTTATACAAAACCAATCCAGACCGATATGTGAGAAAAAGTGTCGAACAGGCTGTTTTCTCAAAGGGCAGTAGAGATATCAAATGATTAATAGTTGGGATATCCCGGAGTCGGAAAACCACCGGCTGGTAACGTCTTTAGCTGCCACGACGCTGTGTAAAACCCAAAACCGTCGACGAGCTGATGCCAGCACTTTAGCTTTCCCAACATGCTCTCCATCCAAACGAAAGTGATTGGTAGCGGTACCTGACACATGTTCCAGTCTAGGTAATATAACAGAAAATTTGGAGCAGAATTTAGGCAGTGAAATAGAAAACTTCCCGACCATTCGGAAGAAACCGTCAACTACAACAACATATTTTGAAAAGGCGGTCTCCATTCAATCTACTTCTCTTCACACAAGCATATTATAGCGTGAAGGCGTCCAATAAAGCACAATCTTTATTGTCCAAATCGCCAGTCATGCAACGGGCGCCCTCTCGTTTATGAGTCATAATCCCAACCCACAACACCCTCCGGTTTCCGTTCTCACGTCCTGTACACTTCTGACCGGTTTACGTGTGTGATCGGCGCCTTCTATCGGCGGGTTTTCCGCTTGCCATTCCTCGTCTGTTTGTCCGATTTCGTTGCGCGATGGCTCGTCCGGCTGCTCGTGCTGTCCGCCATCCACCCAATGTTGGCCTTGACCGTATTCCAACATCGTGTCGAGATGTTCCTCTAAATGTTGGAAAAACCACGCCTCCGATCTGGCCGTCTGTCGTATTTCGCCTGCCCTGCCTCGCCCGTTGGTCCGATCCAGTCGAGCGATGACTCATCCGGTCGCGCACGTTGTCCTTGATCCGATCGCGGCAGGTTTTCGAACGTACCTCCCACGAGTTGAGGTATTCGGCCGAGCGTTCGAAAACTTGCACCTCCGACCTGACAATCCACCACAATATGAGTTGGACTAAATTCGCACTCCACGGAGAAAGGCTTCTAGCTGGACTAACCACACAACACCTACCTACTATGAATAAATAAGCGTTGAACGGTCCATCGTCATTGTGCCCATCTGATGAATAACATTCACTAAAATCCAATAAGATTTAGACCGATTCAATCGGGCGATGTCTGCAAATAATTTGTGGCAATAATCCATCGCAAATTTCAACAGCATCCAACTGCAACGCAGTCTTTTCAAATTGAGCACAGTGAACAAGATCAGTTGGTTAACATACTCTGACCCACGAATTTGGCAGTTGCCTGGGAAACTCTGAACTACACGTCCACTCCTGTAAATACCACACATTCCCTACTATGAGTGAAGAGCTACCTGCAGGATTATCATATGACCGTTCATGTCTCTACTGCTGCGATTCAGAGACACCGAGTGTATATAGCAGTTTACTGGTGGCGAACGTGCTGAAACAGACGACGATATTGTTTATATAATAAAACACGATAATCGAAACTGTCCCGAAATTCACGTCTTTGAAACAAACATTCATAGTAAAGTGTACCATTTAAAACATACGTATGGCAACTGCTGATACAGTCACTTCGACTCGAAAGAGAAAGGATATTTTCAGAGGCTCTACTCAGGCTTTCAAATGAAGCATTATACAGAAAATTTGATTCCGAAGAAACCAACGTTACAAGGGGCACCGCTGCACACTCGAAATTCACCACAAAACATATACAACTTCAATTCAGTTTTCGTTAACCCATTCCGCCCTACCCACCTGCTAGTCTGCACATCACCAAGTTGCTGTATTTATTTTAACTGATCCATCTATCTTCTGGATTGAGTGAGTATCCTACCGCAAACTTTTGTGGCACACCAGTTGAAGTACCATTCCTGGTATTAAACATGCTGTAGCGAACTCAAGACGATCGTATAAGCTAGAGATGGCAGAGAGGAGACTTTTCATTGTGACTGGTTTCACGATCTGTTGGAAGTCCGCAATAGAATGGTGAGCCTTGGCGTCCGTTTGATAGTGCACATTTTCCGAAGAATCTGTGGGAAACACAAATCAAATTGTAATCTGTCGCTATATGTTTCCATCACACACACACCACGCTCGAAACAAACGAAATCATCGAGGAGTTCATGACTATCGGACAGCTATTTCCCCACAGAAACCCCTAGACATCAATGACGTTAAACTGTGGACAAATTGTTTGGCGAGGACGCACTGTAGTGGACAAGTGGGTATGTGATCGACCCTCGTCCACTAACAGTGTGAAAACACCTTTCCTGAAGAGCAGCCGAAACGTAGTCCCATCAGGCATCGAACTAAAATAACGCGTCAGGGTATGGAAACAAACCGTATATTTCCAGCAATGTTAGTTCTAACTTAATCTGGGACCACGCGAAAAAGGAAGAGAAGCGTGAAGTGGTCCACAGCCAACTGGGAGACACTCAAAAGCACGCTAAGAAAGAAGTGCGTGGAAACTTCAAGTGCGTTAAACAACACTCGAAGAGGTCCAGGTCAAACGACCTTGAATAATGGAGGAATAGATGGGTCGTTAGAAAAAAAGCAAACATTCGCTGCGTGCAATCGGTTGCACGGCTGAAGAAAGTGGCACTGAGTTTATATCAGGCCTTCTATAGCAGGCGCACACAGAATCATGCATGCAGAACAGACAAGCCATAAAACACGGTTGTAGCTGGGATCCTTAGGGAAGCTACACGATCGTTGGTCACTGCAGCACCAAGCAAGAAGGTCAGACGGTTGCCAGAGAAAAATTCCCTACAAACGGCTCGACACAAGCCCTCCAAGTGCACATGCATAAAGGTTATCGCCGTTCTCTTTAAGGCGAAACTAGCACAAGTGGAGATGAAGTTATCTCTAATCAGATATCCAGTAGGTTTTCTTTTGGGGTCGGTTTTAGGCTGTTAGGTAATCTTCAGGGCCTCACAGTGTGCTCGGGTAGCGCGAACTCACATGCAAATATCTCAATATCCGCAGCAACCAAAAAGCGTGACATGGTCAACCAAAGGGAACTCTGACCTCCAACAATGTCTTACATTATCCTATGGTGGTGTGAAATTGCAATAGGGCGACTGTGATGATTCGTGAATATATATAACGTAACGTGAGACCAGTAACTGTGTAACAGGCAAGCCGGACGTTCTGGCTTCGTGTACCCGATACACTCGTAAACCCACTTTGTGCAACGTGAAGACACCAGGGGACAGCGTTCCTCAGAAGTACGCGGTTCCAACGATATTTCTGTAAAAGGAGATAACAGAAACAAACGTGAGTCAAAGGCCCAGCAAGACATGCACACGACTTACACAAACGAAAACCAAAATGGCGTCAACAGCACGCCGCGTTACAACTGGTATATCCGAATTGAACAGAACACAACGAATGAACAACAGTCAAACGCTTGTATTAGAATTACGCGCCGTGTCAAAAGTGTACAACCTGAACCTCAATAATTAACGTGAAAGTATATGTTCAACGACAATCATCACATCCACCACACGTTGAATGGGACTGCGGGTTCTTGAAATCCTTTCTAGGTTTCATTTGCAGTCTCGAAGACCTACGAATGATGCTTGTAATTTCTTGGTTCAAAGTCGAATCTAGAGCAGAATCATCATTATCTGAAGTCACAACAGAATTTGGAACGAACTGACCTGTATCCTCAAAACGTATCTGATCCACGTGTCGGTTATGTACAGATAAATCATCAACATCTAGAATTCGGTATAAGCATTCACCAATGTTCTTTAAATGCAAACCGGATGAAGGTCTCAAGTCATTACCAAGATACAAGATAAATTCAGACGATTGAATACACATCAAGTTTGACCTCAAAGACCTTCCTTTAAAAAGTTTGGCGGGACATTCATGTGTAGTTGAATGACTTGCATTGCGATATTGTAGCAGGAAGTTGCCAACAGCTTTTTCAAGGTATCTGAATGTAGTACGCTGAAGAGAGGGTATGGCACTTTGGAGTGTTTTAACAAAGTTTTCAGCCTGATCATTAGAGCAGGGATGTCAAGCAGGAGTAAACAGATGCTTGCATCCAATACCGTTTAGCCAAGTATTTAGAAGATTGGCAGTGAACTGTGTACCGTTGTCAGTCACCAACACCAGAGGGATACCTTCTCTGCTGAATATTCTTCTGAATGCGTACATAGTGAATTCTGCAGTGGACGTTGTTGTGAATGCTACTTCCGGCCACTTCGAATAGTAATCGATCATTACTAGCGCATAATACCCGTCAAGAAAGGGACCGCAGTAATCTGCATGAACCCGTCGCTAGGCCTCAGATGACATCGGCCATGGAGTCCATTTAGACGGTGAATTGTGGAATTTGTGATGGAAAGATGAACAACTTTTAGACAAACGACAAATATCAGCATCAATCTTTGGCCACCAGCGCGTTAATCTGGCCAGAGATTTCATCTTTTCAACTCCAAGATGTCCAGAATGTAGATCGTCCAGAACAGCCCTACGAAGAGTTGGGGGAATAACAATTCTGTCATTCAAGCACAGTAATCCATCTAGAGTGAGTGATAGTTCCTCCCGACGCACATAAAATGTAGGAAATTTTCGTCTGACTTGTGGGACCCAACCACGATGGAGCGCACTGAGAATGGATGAAAAGCAATATTGAGTATCACGAATCAACTATGTTCAGCTAACCGGCAGGGGCTGGATTAGAAGGCAATCGTCACTACAAGTTTGCTCAGATGTATATGGAACACGTGACAAGTAATCCACGTTTGTTTTGGTTGGCTGATTTGTGCACTATAGTATAGTCATATGCACTGAGTGCTATGCTCCATCGTTGAACCATGGCTGCTGAAGAACGTGCCAATGACTTGTCAGAATTATAGATGAATATCAGCGCTTCATGATCCGACACAATTTTGAATGGTATTCCAAACAGATACTTATGAAGCCGCTTTACCGCCCAGTATACCGTCAGAGCTTCGCTGTGTGTCTGAGCATAACCTTTTTCTGCTGGTCTAAGTCGGCGTGATATAACACAACTTGTTTTTTGTCCTGTTCAATCACAGCTCCGATTCCAACTGGAGAAGCATAGTTTTAAAAGAAAATGGACGAAGTATAGCATCTTGTGACAAAAAGTTTAACAATGAACGTACACACCGTTCATGAGTTGGAGTCCACGTGAACTGCTTCTCAGAAAGCAACTGGAATAAACATTCAGCAAGATGAGAAAAATTTGGAATGAACCGGGAATAGTACTGCAAAGCACCTAACAAAGAACGCGATTCGGAGAGGTTTGTGGGTGAAGGTGCAGTAACTAATGGGTCTAGACGTTTGGCATCATGTTTGAATCCGTTACCGTCAACTAAGTAACCGAGACACTCGAAACTGCTTACAGTAAAAGCGCATTTGTTTGGATTAACAGCAATGTTCTTGTCATCAAACTGTTGGAATAGTTTCAAAAGACGAGAATCAACACCATCCATACACTTCACAATGTTATTCATTACCTGCTGAAAGATAGCAGGAGAGTTACTATGTCCAAACGGCGACAATCGGTACTGGAAAGGTCCATTAGGTGTATTGATTGTTGTTATCGGCATTGATGTCTTATCCAAAGGAATGTGTGAATATGCATCCTTTAAGTCTATCTTGGAGAAAACTTTGGATCCTCATAGCTTGTTCAGAATGTCCTCAGGTTCTGCAGTAGTATATGTATGTTGCTTAAGGCGTCGATTTACAGTAAGTCGATAATCTCCACATATTCGCGGAATTTTCCCATCAGACTTCAAGGGTGTCACAATCGGCGTGGCCAAAGAGGATGAATCAATAGGCTCAATAACGCACTTCTCTACTACCCAAGTAGCAAACTGTTGCGGGGCCCGCACGGACCCCTCGCGGGCCACGGCGGGCCAGAGGCGGGCAGTGAGACTAGGGCCCCGCATGGGCCGTTGAGCACTTAAGTTACCGGTTCACGGAGTCCATAAGGAATTATACGACGTTTCAGGAAAACCGGACCACCAGTTTCTTCTAGTTTAACCGGAGGTATCTTTATGTCGCCCGTGGCCTTCGAGCACTTGAGAATGAGGTGTTTCAAGCCTGTGAAATTATTCGGTGATACAAGAAAGAAAACCTGGATATGTAGCATTTTTAAAATCTTTAGCCCCAAAATGGATGGGCCATGATGAGTAACAATAAAGGTGCAATCAAGTGACTTGGATTGTTCGTTAAAGATCGGAATAGTGACTGTACCCAAAACAGGAATGGAATGACCAGTTATACCTTGTATGGTTACAGAACAAGGACGAAGTATATAATTTGGATAGAAATGTGATAGATGTCTTTGTGGTGTAATAGATTCTATACTGTCAGTGTCGATAATAAAATCATGCCTTGTACCACGTACTTTGAAGAGGGTATGAAATAAATGCCCTTAAGTAGATGAATCAACTGTCAGAGTAAAAGATTCCATCTTGTCACATGTAGCATCAAATTCATTTCGACCAGTTACTATGTATTGACAATTTCTTTTCGACTTGCAGACAATTTGTAAAGGACCTCGTTTTCCACACTTGTAGCATATAGAGCTGCGATGAATGCATGTGTATCTGGAATGTTTCTTGCCACATGAGGCACAATTCCCGAATCTGCCGGTGAAGTTTGTCGGCTGTTGCAAATAATTTTGTGAAACTGGTCGAGAACAATATTTAAAAGCTGAATTGAATAGCCGCAGAGTACTGTGTTCCGTAGGTCGCCCTTTTTTACCGATCCAAACAAGACCGGGGTCTCACTAAAACTCCCACTATGGACTGTATTATTAACGTCTCCGTACTGCTCACAGATGACTTTGGTATTTTGATACGTAGGTTTAGGACGTAGCAGTAGTTGTCTATGTAGATCCGATGCATTAATACCGGCGATGAGTCGGTCACGAAGTTGGACCTCCAACTGATCACCAAAACCACACCGTGCTGCCTGAGTTTGGACCTGGAGAATAAAGTCACGGGCTGACTGATTCGGTTGGCGCTTCATGCTATTGAATTTGGCTCGTTCGGCGACCTCGAAATTTACAGGAGTGACATGACTGAGTAGTGTTTTCTTTATGCGCTCGTATGTGAGATCCCTTAGCGAATCTGGATAAGATAAATTCTTCAGAAGACAGTAGGTCTCCTTTCCTACTCTTGAGAGGAAGAAGGCTGATTTTGTCTCCTCAGTTAGGCTGGATACGGTCCTACACCATAGTTCAAATCGTTCAAAATAATCCTCAATATCACGAAGGGATGAATGAATGTCGAAAGTCTCGAGAAGCATAGGATTCATTGTTAATGAAGACTGCCGCGACGCCAATGTGATGTTTCGTGAATATATATAACTTAACGTGAGACCAGTAACTGGTATATCCGAATTAAGCAGAACAAAAGTCAAACTCTCCTGAGGAAGTCCACCCGGGGTGGTTGAAACTTAGAGTATTACAACTTACTCGAAACGTTGTGTTATTTCCAATCTGTTTATCAATAACATGTTAAACACGACGCCCAAACTATTCAAATTCATTCGTACTACATTTGGTGCGGATATCTTACAAAAGTCAAACGCTTGAATTAGAATTACGCGCTGTGTCAAAAGTATACAACCTGAACCTCTATAATTAACGTGAAAGTACATGTTCATTGACAATCATCACAGGTGACGTAGCTCATAATCGGTTCTTAATTGAACAATAAATGGTTTCGTAAAGCTTCAAGACATTTCAGAGCCAGCATTCGAATAACAGTCAAGTTAATCTCACAAGCTCGCCACCGTAACCGAACTATGGAATGAAAGTTAATCAAACGAACAATTTTCTAAATCACTTTCAGGCTAGCTTAATTTCCTGTGAATAGGAGTCTGTAATGTTTGATTAACATTTCACCCCTGGCTGTAAATAAATGTAAAATGTTCCACAATTGATCACCACAGGAGTAGGCTACCTTCTTAAACCGTCCGCGCTCGATAACTCTATGTCGAACATGTGCTGAACCCATCGTTCTAGCTCAGTAACCTTCAACCAGTGCACTGTAGCCTTGCTGTTTGTTGACAATGGCATGGGGTTTTGCAAAATCCAACCCAAGATGACGTTCACAGTGTATGGCTGACTTCTGCTTGCTGATCTATTACCCAATGAGTCTGCGGCACATGGCAACCTATTGGTAAGGCGAGTTTCTTTCTTCAACGAGGTGAAAAGCGGACTGACCAAGTAGGACTAACGCCGAACGTATTTTCCAGATATGGCTTCTTGCTTCATATCAACTGTCTAGCAAAATGTTGATCGAAATGCTTATCCCGATTCGCCTGATTTAATGACCACCATTTGACAGACGAGCACGTGTTTGGTATGAATGATCACGTTTCATTTTGGAATTTCATACACTGGATATATATTCGTTAGAAAGACATGAGATTTTGAACCCAGTGGTTTGCGCTGTTCCACAGAGGACAACCCGTGCACTTTGATGATACACGTCTCAACGTTGTCGGACCACTTTGTGGCAATAATATTGGAGAAACCCAACAGAGTGCGTCCCTTCTTAAGAAGGACCAGGTTTTCTTGCCTTTCTAGAGAGAGAAAATCCGTGATTACAGGACTCAAAGACAGGCAGGAAAGCCTTCCAGTGGACGTCGTTCAATTCGCGCTCATCAATTCAGATCGTTTGTGAATAACACAGTTATGTGGCCTACTGTGTGGCAATAGCAAATTTGCCCTAGGCAAGAAAAAACTGTTGGTGGTTACAATATGTTACAGGCAAAGCGATATCTCTGTTTGGTGCATTCTTTCCCTTTATTTTCACAGAAAGCAGGCATTCACAAACACGGTTGTGTAGCTGAACTTCCGGTGACTTCGACTCTTTAGAAGCTGCTTCATTTCAAATGGAGAAGTCTGTAACATGTTCAGTGTGTCGAGATTGCGAACATCACACAACTGAGACAAACAATGCACATTGTGTAGAACTTCGTTGTCACCATACAAAAGTCAAGCTGGTTAACGAATTTCGGTATGAGGTAACGGGCAACGTGAATAAATGACAGATACAAAGGTTGGAAGTGAATTCAAAGGGGTAAGTTTGAGTTCAGAAAGTCTTTATGACAGTCGTTAGGTGGACACTTTCTGAAGACAACTGGTCCCAAATACAGAAGGAACTGCCTACATTCGGTAGCCTTCCACCTCTCAGGCAAAGCAAAGGAACAACGTTTTCTGTAAAAGGTCTATTTTGAAATATTTAAATGTGACGAACAAGTTGACATGGATATGTATTTGTTGAAAAGGGAACACTATGAATGATTGCAGAATTACGTCAAAGCTGAATCAAGCGTCCAGAAGCGCTAAGGAATACTGTTGCTTTCTACATATCTGTTTTCATTCTAGGCACAAGATTTCCCATTGCATGCCAAAACAAATCACTTTGGTGCATCAGAATTCCCACCTTAGAATCTTGGACAAGACGGCAAGAACGCGATTGCTCCGTCTAACCAGAAGGGACAACCATCCTTAATTAGAGCACTTCGCATTGGCTACTTTGATAGAGGAAGTGGTTTTGGTTGTTCGACGGGTGTGAACGGATTTGCTTAATGAGAACAGTGTTAGCGGTCAATGTGGAGCACAGATCATCTGACCCTGTCCCTGCTAATTCAAGAAGCAGCGGGCCGTATCGGTTCATTTGACAGGTAAAGGGTTGCAAATGGTTAGGGATGTCTGTGAAGCTCACGTCCAATAGGAGTGAGGTTTAGGGTCGTGATGGACTTCGAGCTGTAATGTAAAAGTACACCAGTTTGTGAGAACATTCTCATTAGCTCTCTCGCATACATACACTCGCATCAGTCCCGAAACACACAGACGTATTATCGAAGCATTCGAAAGGGGCGATGGCTGGCGCACGGTTGCTCTTCTGAACGGAGTCAAGTGTAACACCGCTTACAGCTGGACTCATGTGGATTGCATCAGTTATGAAGCTCAGCCACGCAAAAGAAATAGGAGCAATATTCTGACAGAATCAGAGGTCGATATGTGGTTCGGGTGGATTTCCGTGGACCCGACGATTACACTGCCAACTTTGAGAGTGCGCATCAAGGCTGAGTTTGAGAAGAAGTTATCGACCACACCGACTAGTCGATACTTGGATGGTCGGTACATAGCTGTCAGGAAACTGCGCCAATTACCCGTCGGCATGAGATCAGATGAGAATTTGGAGTTACGGTGACTGTTTACGTTACGAGGTTGCAACCTACTTGAACTTCGTTCAGTGACACCCCTGAATCACTGGTCCCCATGTTAAATTGAGAAAGAAGCCTGTGTCATCACCCAGTATCACTCATTAAATGGTGCCCTGGCAACTCGGCCTGATGTTTGGTGGACCTCACTTGGAGTTGCATGTGAACTCAACAATGATCAACAAACCGGACCAGAGGATCAGTCGGAACAGTGCTGAACTGGCCGTTGTACGTAAAAGAAGACAACTTCGAAGGGATTATCAAACCAGTGCGCTCTATATTTCATTGTACTTCCTCCAATGAACACAACTAGGATAAGATATCCTCAAGCCAACCCCGAAAGTTGTTTTATGAACTTTGGGAGGTGAATAGTGAGCGTCTACACTAGAACAGGTATGTTCCGTACACTCTCGGACATAGTGATGGATGGGGTGATTTCCAGCATTCAGATAGCGTAGGACATAGATTGCACTGTGCACCTTGGTAATCTCTTCATCCCACCAACTGATAAGCCGTTTCATCCAACATATTGCGTCCCCCACCAAACAGATTTTACACCAACTATTTCCCATTTTCTATCATCAAAGTACCTTGTACTTTTAACTAGATTCCTAAAGCAGCTATTCCGTTGAAATGGCGTTCCTCGCAATCGATGTTCGGACATTTTCCGACCCGACTATTTTAGGTGCATTGCACACCTTTCACGAGATCCCGACATAAACATTTTGTTCACACAAACCCTGACCTTCTGTTTCCCGGTTATTGCTTTACTGGCTCGACGTTTGCAATAACCCAGTCACTTTTCTCTTGAATAGGCTACGGTACCGATTTAACGGATCTTTTTCTTGGTCGACTCTGATTACTATCAATAGTAATATTGCGACTTTAGCCCATTTAACTATTCACATTCTATTGTCCGAGAGAGTGAGGACCACAAGAGCTAAAAATCCATCTCTTGCAGAGCACGGGTATACTACTGAGTTGGCTTAAATTGATTAGTTGTAAGTAACCAGAAGCTGATTGATCAGGTTGGTCCACTGTACGATTGACCACCTTACTCACGGGATTATGGATTAAAATCGGCATAGCGGCTAGGGTGTATTCTCTATCCAGACGGTCAGGAGATTGATAAACTACACATACGAGGTTGCGATTGAAGGGTTTGGGATAATGAATTGGTCACACCTGTTGTGAGGTCAACAATCTAGTGGAGTAAAATGAGGTGAGTGGATTAAAGAACGATATCGAAATACACAGTTGCCAGTTATGTCAACTTAGCCAGGACGTGTCACTTCGAACTCAACACTACATGCTGTATGCAAACATTTGAAGGCAGTCATGGAAATTGTTGTCATAAACGTGCAGCGCACTGTGATGCCCTTGGTTTAGGTGTGAGTCCAGTACCACAGATAAAGATTGCTAATTATGGGTGACACAAACAGAAACCTTGAATTCGCAACTTCCACTTAATCCTTGACCTGTGTTTCACTAGCTAGTGATTGGATAGAGCTCAAACAGGACGGACATCACGGCTGCACCGATAAATGTAAAATACAGGGAAACCACGACACACAGGTTTTCCAGATAGCTCATGTACAACCTTATATACATAATTCTACTCTGTGCTTAGGCTTTGCCTTGGAGTTACGGCGATTGTTTTCATATCGACTGATGGAGCGTTATTCATGTTCAAAGATTGCTTGCTGGATTGACGAGACAAACTTCAATTTGCTCTGCATGCGGTCAGTGGGACGTTCATTAAAAAGAACGAGAGCATGTGTCCCTGTAACAAGCAGGCGATACCTTCTCTTCATTTGACTGGAGTTATGACACCAAGCTCGATAATAGGCTGTACGTCGAGGCAGGGAGCGTACAAAAGCAGCAACCGCAAGGGCTGACTTCGAACCCTATTAGATCAGGTGAAGATCAGCATAACCATGTCAGACATTGTGCTGATATTCGAAAACGCACCGTGTCACACTGATCTATAAGGTGTTTGCTGAGGGTTTATATAATGGAGGATTAATCTTATGACTGACACCCTATTTACCAATGTTGAACCCACTTGGTAATGCGTGGTGCATGGTGAAACCAAGAGTTAAAAGGCAACTACAGATGCAACATGAGAGAATAATAAACGTAGGTACTCAGGGTGTGGAATGTCATCAGGAGTGGATGATGCGGGTCCTTGAAAGAGCAGTCATTTCCGCAATGTGCGACGTTAACCGAGCTACCCACATACTTTAGATAGTGAAGGAATTGCGGGCTTTTTGCAACAGATCGTCTTTCTACATTAGTTGACCACTCCTTCAGTGAAACTACAACCCAATCGACACCGTGAACAGTGTGCCTATACATGAAGATGCAGTTAAGCGACTGTCAACTTCATTCCCTTTGTAATATCGGGTCTGAGATGGCTAGTAGGTGCAGATTGGTCGAGCAAAACTCGAGTCTAATGCTTCTATTCGAAAGAGGCTGGTTGGAAAGCCTATCTGAATGTGAACTCTACGATCAAATGTGAGTGATGTTCAACTTGAAAATAAACCAAATCCCCGATAGTCATCATTATTATGAAACAGATTTGTTAGGGCGAAACGAAAAAAAACAAGTGGCAAGATCACTTGAGGTCAGACACAATTGACGCACACGGAGACAACCTTTTGATACGATTACGTCACATTTATGACGCAAATGGATTCATCGCGCTTTGATCGGTCATGCTGTGAATGGTTGGCCATGAGAGCTTCAACGCCTGAACAAAGCGCTTCTGTGCACACAAGGGCGGATGATTCAGACGGGCTCCGATCGCTTCATCTGTGGCCCGAATTCGGCATCTGACAGATTTTGAGTGACCGCCGTTGATTCGTTAAATCGGACGAAGAGATGAGGCCAGGTTGATAATGTGATGTGTATCAACGGGGTGTAAAATAGTTGCGTTGGTAATTGTCTTGGTGACTCCGAAACTGATCCAGGCTGGATGATGCTCACGGATACGTTCGAATAAGAGCCTGGTGTTTCAACCCACGTAACTAATTCCACAGGACCGAGTAAATGAGTACACAGAAAAGCCGCAGAAACGGGCGCCTTACCCCCCATCCGTAAACACAGGGCTGGAGTGGAGCTGAAACAGACAAACTGATTGGCAGTACAGAATGTTCTATTGGTAGCAGTGTTAAGTCCACTGATTGTTTCGGCAAGCGTATCACTTTGAATGGTAGTGAAATAAATACTGTTTTCTGTTCCGCTAGGGTCATCTCATCCTGTTACTCACGGAGTTACATAGTCATTTCTAAAAGGGTTCTGGACAGCCCTTTTGTAAGGAAAGTGATCGTAGGAATGATAGTTCCTCGGAGACCGTATCCCGTGTACGTATACTCGTGGTTGTATTGGTCAGGCAATTTATGAGATTACCTTTCTGCCTTAGAAGAAAAAAGCTGCTGAAATGGACATACTGTTCATTTCAAGTCTCTTTTCTATAGATTTTACGTTAAACCGATGCATTAACACGTCGCGGGTCGAGTACTTCCAGGAAAGCCAGTTGATCGTTACGTTCAGCCCCTAGAGTAAACGTTGTGCTCCTGTGGGCCAAGTCGAAAATGTCTAAGATATCCGGTGGGTTAGCATTTTCGTTAACTATACATAAGGTGTCATCCATATACTGATTATAAACACTAAATCTACAAATGGCTTCTTCTATCTGGTCATTTGCAAGCTTTGCCATGAAGATGTCTACAAACAACGGTCCAATGAAGAAGTCATTGCTACACCACCCATTTGCCGACATATTTCTTCATTGAATTTAAACTGCATATGAGTAAAAAGAAGGGAAAGTAGCTTTTCCAGTTCTGGTGGAGAGATACGGATATCTAGATTGTTAATTATAAGGTAATCACACAAATAGTCTGTTATCCCTATTAGTGGGAAATTTGTAAACTTGTCCAGATAAAGCATTTGTTTCAAGTTGAAGACCACTCACATTTGCTCACGGCTTTCACATTCAGACTGCTCACAAACGAAAGTGGTTGAGAGTTCATATTTGATAATACGGTCTTGCCTAATATGATATCAATGGCACAGTGGTCAATATGGTTGCCTCATGAAACTGTGGCCGGACTTCAAATACCGACAGTGCAAGGATATGCACCACTGACGAGCGTTAATGAGAGCAGAAACCGAAAATTCCGCTGCGAAAATTGATTCCTCCAGGAATAGGGAAATGAAGTAATTAACTTAGCTCAAACTCAGGGCTCGAAGTGAGAAAATCAGTTATATTTCAGTTGAGCGCAAATGCAGAGCATAATGTCAAAAATTTAAAGAAACAACTGTAATGGGAAATAGGTTCAGTGACATTCACCACATTATTACGACAGCGACTCGGATTTTCCTATAAGGATAATGTGTAAAATTTCAGAAAGACGTCCCTTGATCCAGTTCACTAATGACGCGAGATGTTAAGATTTCGTTTACTCTCTTCAGTCACGAACGTAAAACGCTAGAATCTTTTGGACATGTGGATAGCAACACAGTAGAAACATTCAACGATTGGGTTTGCATGAAACAAAGACTCGTCAGTTTCAGGGTAGACAAACTGCGTGAGTCGACGGTTTATGCACAATCAGAGCCGAGCGGAGAAAGCAAACAGTTTCGGGTTCTGATTACGCAGCAGTACTGGAGGCGAGCTGGCCGGATCAACTACGTGGCTTGTTTCAATGGTGTGCTTTGTGATGGGAGGGGTCGGATTTCGTCCCAGTCGTTCTGTTGCAAACATATGTTTCGTCATGGCGTGTATCAAACACTTATGCATATGGTTGAGCGTTCAGATTTGATGATTCGGTCGTGCCTAATGTGAGGTCAATGGCGCAGTGGTTAACACGGTTGCCTCATGATTGGAATGTCCGGAGTTCAAATCCCGGCCGTGGCAA
>QNGE01001316.1:39723-75488 GCA_008508345.1 Paragonimus westermani | reverse complement strand
CATATGCATAAGTGTTTGATACACGCCATGACGAAACATATGTTTGCAACAGAACGACTGGGACGAAATCCGACCCCTCCCATCACAAAGCACACCATTGAAACAAGCCACGTAGTTGATCCGGCCAGCTCGCCTCCAGTACTGCTGCGTAATCAGAACCCGAAACTGTTTGCTTTCTCCGCTCGGCTCTGATTGTGCATAAACCGTCGACTCACGCAGTTTGTCTACCCTGAAACTGACGAGTCTTTGTTTCATGCAAACCCAATCGTTGAATGTTTCTACTGTGTTGCTATCCACATGTCCAAAAGATTCTAGCGTTTTACGTTCGTGACTGAAGAGAGTAAACGAAATGTTAACATCTCGCGAGGTATATCTTTTATCTTCAGTGATGTAGAAAGTACCATTCCATACCAAGAAAAAACAGAGAATCAGTATTTTTGTTTGCCTGTCATACTGTTGTGAATGCAGAAGGCGGATGACACGGAGGTTGTTTTATTGGAGAAACCAATACACCACTTAAGTGTCTCAACGGATCTACAGACAAAACACACATTTGCACACCGCACTCTTCTGAGGATGCTCCAGTCGATTTGGACACCACGTCTCAGTTTCCTCATGTGGCGAAAGTCATTAAATGTCGTTCTGCCTTCCAACGATCCTTCCCATATCTCTCCCGTATTTATCCCGTAATCATTTCGATCCATGCGGCTACTGAATAGTGGTGTGAATAGTATGGTGTGATCGTCTATCCTCACTACAATATCTCATTAGACGGAATTTCTGAAATGTCAGCATAGGGTTGCAAACAAATCTTCACTTTAGTTTAAATTAAAGTCTTTTAATTCCTTTTTTCTTCAGAAATAATTTTGTGGATATGACTCATATATGTGGTCATGCTGATTGCGTCTATGTAGAAAAAATGTAGTACAAAGTGCTAGTGTCTACTTCAGCTATGCCTTGTTTATCTCCATTATACTTTCCAACCAGTTTAGACAAATTAAAGTGATACTGCGTACCGTGTTGGCCTCAATCTCTTAGTGAGACACACTGTGCCATTTACACTTCCTTCTGACCAGAAGATCTAAGACATAGCGTAACTGGTAGGCTTGAGTGTTTTTAAAACAGTTCATGGAACTGTCTGTTAACTTTGATCGTTACAGTCTCATCACCTCCCTCCACCACCAGTTTTGATCAGTTTGATTCCCATACACAAAGATAACTGGCGACTTCTTACTCCGGTGGATTGAACACCAGTGATTTAACCACACTTTTGCTAAAATCGTCTCATCATTACCCATCACCTTGATAATGCACATTAAATTGTGTGCTTGAAAATTTAAGAGGTTTTACTGAGACCTGTTTTGAGGTACCTTCATACAAATCCATCTGAACATAGAGAACATTGTGGATTGGCTGAATGCTGAAGTTCCCATTGGTTCACCTGGCAGCGGCCAATCCTAATCAGTCCATTCTCCCTACAAACTGTTTTTGTATTTGAGTAGAGTTTGTGTACACACCCCAACTCACACGCGACAGTTACGAGTGTGTCCATGGACCAAGTCGTTATTCAACAGCCGCATGCAACACAAGTAAGTCTGCAGTAGTCAGTAATAAATATGTTTCAATTGTGAGAAATATGTTCCTTCAATGGGGTTCACAGTATGATTTTTGTTTGTCGTAGTAATCAGGACAAAGTTTTATAATGTTAACTTGCACAGATATTTTGGCCAATACAATACTAGATTAATTAACTATTGTATCAAAAAGGTGACGTACCGGTGGGTAATTTCAAATGTTTTGACTTTTAAAGTCAACAGGATGTTTTGGGCCAACTGTCGACTATTTTTCAAACTGCGAACCACAGAAGAACCATTAATTGGCAAAATTCACACTAGGATTGTGTTAATGTAGAACAGATTTGGGTTAGAGCGTTATCATTTATTTGATAACCGATTATAAACAAAAATTTGGTTGACTATTCAGGAAATTTAGTGACAGTAAAATCGGAATTTTCTTAATTCCTGTGTTAAGGCTACCATAGTTGACCTTCGATAGCAGACTGCAAAAACACAAAGGTATACTCTTACGGAATCAACTTCATTTCGTTGCTTCTAAGTGAATTTCTGTGTGTATTCTAATCAGTTGTATATCACACCGTGTGGTTTGGGGTATACAGTGGGGTTTCAAGAATTACACCAAAGATGGCACCTGGAAACTCTAGAAATAAATGCACGCCGTACATTTGACATTTGGTTAGATATGAACAACCACACAACTTTTTAAACGGATTACCGATTCACGGACTAGATGGCTCACACATCACCTCAGGTAAGTCGTTCCAGCAAAAACTGGGAACAACTTCAAAGATTAGCGCTTAGCCAACAGATAAACAACTACAAGCAAACAAAACAAGATGGTCCAACTGGTTCCCTTCTGACGTGTTAAACTGAAGTTTTATTAGTGTCCGAAAAGTTTGCCAATGCAGACAAATCATCAGAGTTGAAGATCACTCGTTATAAACAACTCTGTAGAAGCACACAAAAAATACAATCAGCACCACACTGAGTACAGCATATTTACCTGTTGCGAAAACAATTATGAATCATGTGACTTGAAAGCACTAGACTCTTGTAACTTGAACAAAACACGATTTCCAGCAGGACCAACAAAATTTAAAATAAACTCGACCTGTTTGTTTCTTCCTGACGTTTGAATGGAGCCGCTGCTAAAGTGAACAAACACCAAACAACTTAGCGAATGGAACCTAAATGTTTTAAATTGATAGACCACATCTGATGCTTCGTCAACGTCTATTTCAATTCGAGAATATTCTTGATGAGGTCAAAGGTCAGTAATCGGCCCAACATTCCGAGAAATCTGGTCGCATGCGTACACGTAATTTGATTATAACGTAACAAAAGGCACAAGACAAAACTGAAACACGTAGGCTAAAGAAATATCTACAGCCATAGCTTGAGCACAGAGTAGAATTATGTATATAAGGTTGTACATGAGCTATCTGGAAAACCTGTGTGTCGTGGTTTCCCTGTATTTTACATTTATCGGTGCAGCCGTGATGTCCGTCCTGTTTGAGCTCTATCCAATCACTAGCTAGTGAAACACAGGTCAAGGATTAAGTGGAAGTTGCGAATTCAAGGTTTCTGTTTGTGTCACCCATAATTAGCAATCTTTATCTGTGGTACTGGACTCACACCTAAACCAAGGGCATCACAGTGCGCTGCACGTTTATGACAACAATTTCCATGACTGCCTTCAAATGTTTGCATACAGCATGTAGTGTTGAGTTCGAAGTGACACGTCCTGGCTAAGTTGACATAACTGGCAACTGTGTATTTCGATATCGTTCTTTAATCCACTCACCTCATTTTACTCCACTAGATTGTTGACCTCACAACAGGTGTGACCAATTCATTATCCCAAACCCTTCAATCGCAACCTCGTATGTGTAGTTTATCAATCTCCTGACCGTCTGGATAGAGAATACACCCTAGCCGCTATGCCGATTTTAATCCATAATCCCGTGAGTAAGGTGGTCAATCGTACAGTGGACCAACCTGATCAATCAGCTTCTGGTTACTTACAACTAATCAATTTAAGCCAACTCAGTAGTATACCCGTGCTCTGCAAGAGATGGATTTTTAGCTCTTGTGGTCCTCACTCTCTCGGACAATAGAATGTGAATAGTTAAATGGGCTAAAGTCGCAATATTACTATTGATAGTAATCAGAGTCGACCAAGAAAAAGATCCGTTAAATCGGTACCGTAGCCTATTCAAGAGAAAAGTGACTGGGTTATTGCAAACGTCGAGCCAGTAAAGCAATAACCGGGAAACAGAAGGTCAGGGTTTGTGTGAACAAAATGTTTATGTCGGGATCTCGTGAAAGGTGTGCAATGCACCTAAAATAGTCGGGTCGGAAAATGTCCGAACATCGATTGCGAGGAACGCCATTTCAACGGAATAGCTGCTTTAGGAATCTAGTTAAAAGTACAAGGTACTTTGATGATAGAAAATGGGAAATAGTTGGTGTAAAATCTGTTTGGTGGGGGACGCAATATGTTGGATGAAACGGCTTATCAGTTGGTGGGATGAAGAGATTACCAAGGTGCACAGTGCAATCTATGTCCTACGCTATCTGAATGCTGGAAATCACCCCATCCATCACTATGTCCGAGAGTGTACGGAACATACCTGTTCTAGTGTAGACGCTCACTATTCACCTCCCAAAGTTCATAAAACAACTTTCGGGGTTGGCTTGAGGATATCTTATCCTAGTTGTGTTCATTGGAGGAAGTACAATGAAATATAGAGCGCACTGGTTTGATAATCCCTTCGAAGTTGTCTTCTTTTACGTACAACGGCCAGTTCAGCACTGTTCCGACTGATCCTCTGGTCCGGTTTGTTGATCATTGTTGAGTTCACATGCAACTCCAAGTGAGGTCCACCAAACATCAGGCCGAGTTGCCAGGGCACCATTTAATGAGTGATACTGGGTGATGACACAGGCTTCTTTCTCAATTTAACATGGGGACCAGTGATTCAGGGGTGTCACTGAACGAAGTTCAAGTAGGTTGCAACCTCGTAACGTAAACAGTCACCGTAACTCCAAATTCTCATCTGATCTCATGCCGACGGGTAATTGGCGCAGTTTCCTGACAGCTATGTACCGACCATCCAAGTATCGACTAGTCGGTGTGGTCGATAACTTCTTCTCAAACTCAGCCTTGATGCGCACTCTCAAAGTTGGCAGTGTAATCGTCGGGTCCACGGAAATCCACCCGAACCACATATCGACCTCTGATTCTGTCAGAATATTGCTCCTATTTCTTTTGCGTGGCTGAGCTTCATAACTGATGCAATCCACATGAGTCCAGCTGTAAGCGGTGTTACACTTGACTCCGTTCAGAAGAGCAACCGTGCGCCAGCCATCGCCCCTTTCGAATGCTTCGATAATACGTCTGTGTGTTTCGGGACTGATGCGAGTGTATGTATGCGAGAGAGCTAATGAGAATGTTCTCACAAACTGGTGTACTTTTACATTACAGCTCGAAGTCCATCACGACCCTAAACCTCACTCCTATTGGACGTGAGCTTCACAGACATCCCTAACCATTTGCAACCCTTTACCTGTCAAATGAACCGATACGGCCCGCTGCTTCTTGAATTAGCAGGGACAGGGTCAGATGATCTGTGCTCCACATTGACCGCTAACACTGTTCTCATTAAGCAAATCCGTTCACACCCGTCGAACAACCAAAACCACTTCCTCTATCAAAGTAGCCAATGCGAAGTGCTCTAATTAAGGATGGTTGTCCCTTCTGGTTAGACGGAGCAATCGCGTTCTTGCCGTCTTGTCCAAGATTCTAAGGTGGGAATTCTGATGCACCAAAGTGATTTGTTTTGGCATGCAATGGGAAATCTTGTGCCTAGAATGAAAACAGATATGTAGAAAGCAACAGTATTCCTTAGCGCTTCTGGACGCTTGATTCAGCTTTGACGTAATTCTGCAATCATTCATAGTGTTCCCTTTTCAACAAATACATATCCATGTCAACTTGTTCGTCACATTTAAATATTTCAAAATAGACCTTTTACAGAAAACGTTGTTCCTTTGCTTTGCCTGAGAGGTGGAAGGCTACCGAATGTAGGCAGTTCCTTCTGTATTTGGGACCAGTTGTCTTCAGAAAGTGTCCACCTAACGACTGTCATAAAGACTTTCTGAACTCAAACTTACCCCTTTGAATTCACTTCCAACCTTTGTATCTGTCATTTATTCACGTTGCCCGTTACCTCATACCGAAATTCGTTAACCAGCTTGACTTTTGTATGGTGACAACGAAGTTCTACACAATGTGCATTGTTTGTCTCAGTTGTGTGATGTTCGCAATCTCGACACACTGAACATGTTACAGACTTCTCCATTTGAAATGAAGCAGCTTCTAAAGAGTCGAAGTCACCGGAAGTTCAGCTACACAACCGTGTTTGTGAATGCCTGCTTTCTGTGAAAATAAAGGGAAAGAATGCACCAAACAGAGATATCGCTTTGCCTGTAACATATTGTAACCACCAACAGTTTTTTCTTGCCTAGGGCAAATTTGCTATTGCCACACAGTAGGCCACATAACTGTGTTATTCACAAACGATCTGAATTGATGAGCGCGAATTGAACGACGTCCACTGGAAGGCTTTCCTGCCTGTCTTTGAGTCCTGTAATCACGGATTTTCTCTCTCTAGAAAGGCAAGAAAACCTGGTCCTTCTTAAGAAGGGACGCACTCTGTTGGGTTTCTCCAATATTATTGCCACAAAGTGGTCCGACAACGTTGAGACGTGTATCATCAAAGTGCACGGGTTGTCCTCTGTGGAACAGCGCAAACCACTGGGTTCAAAATCTCATGTCTTTCTAACGAATATATATCCAGTGTATGAAATTCCAAAATGAAACGTGATCATTCATACCAAACACGTGCTCGTCTGTCAAATGGTGGTCATTAAATCAGGCGAATCGGGATAAGCATTTCGATCAACATTTTGCTAGACAGTTGATATGAAGCAAGAAGCCATATCTGGAAAATACGTTCGGCGTTAGTCCTACTTGGTCAGTCCGCTTTTCACCTCGTTGAAGAAAGAAACTCGCCTTACCAATAGGTTGCCATGTGCCGCAGACTCATTGGGTAATAGATCAGCAAGCAGAAGTCAGCCATACACTGTGAACGTCATCTTGGGTTGGATTTTGCAAAACCCCATGCCATTGTCAACAAACAGCAAGGCTACAGTGCACTGGTTGAAGGTTACTGAGCTAGAACGATGGGTTCAGCACATGTTCGACATAGAGTTGTCGAGCGCGGACGGTTTAAGAAGGTAGCCTACTCCTGTGGTGGTCAACAATCTACACGCATAATACATCCTTCTGTTATGCCCATAATATTCGATACAAGACTGGTCTACCGTGACGGTCTGACGGTATAATCCCGTCTGGTAACCGATGGATGACACAAAGACATGTGGATTTACTAGGAGATTTTCCGACGACATCAGATTTTGCGTAAATATAACGCGACATCAATGAAGCATATCTGACGAAGGTCTATACATCGAGAGTTGACAACACCAAGCGGACGACCTTTCTCCGGTTCTACCTACTTCACCACCCGGTTCTGAATCCGATCAAACCTTGAGGGATGGGAACTGTATTCAACTTCGTCTTATTTCCCAAGCTCTTCTTCATACTGTCCTCTAACGTTTTCCGTGAAATCATACTGGGAATTGCGTTTAGACGAAATGTCTGTCTGTTAATGAACTACAGGGAATCCGACAGTTAGTTCAAGCCACTCAATCTCATACGTTTGCTTTTACGGAGATCTGGGTTGTAAGTGATATCAGTGACAGTGAGCTGAGTGTTCCCCGAATACTCAGTTTACCGAGCTGGTTCCACTCGAGGGAGGACAGGGATCTTTGCGGTTCAATCCCGTTCTTGCCGTGTTGTCCAAAATCCTAAGGTGAGAATTCTGATGCATCTAATCGATTTACTTTTGCATGTACTGAAATATCTTTTGCCCAAAATGAAGAGAATTATGTGAAAATTTATACGATACTTACTCGGTTAGTCAGGTTTGGACTTGGTGTGTTACCTCATTTGGATCTATCACAACCTTGCCTAGCAATCCTTTCTGGTGCACACTCTATTTTTACCTCACTCCAGGAATTGCGGTGGTGTCTATGATTATTTTGAGATTACAATCACAAATGGGACCTTCCTTAAAATAAATTGATGGTTTTCAAAACCAAATGATAACATAGTTAGAGTCCTGGATTGGCAAACGTTTTTACTAGTATCAGTGACGTCTAAGTGAACCCAAACGGAGATGTTGACTACGCTCTTACGCAGCCTGCATATTGTCGTTTTTTCGGGTAGGTCCGCTCACTGTGGTCTTGCCTTCAGGTAATCATCAATGCATAGCGAAAGCGACGTACACGCGGTCACGTATATGGTTGCTGGAAATAGAGTTTTGGTAGCATGGATCATGGGGTTTCAAGTAGATCAGTTCGTCCCGGGTAACTTCTTCAATGCTGGCTTTATCTCAAGAAAGAACGAATACCGAGGAGTATTCGCGGATTTGTTTTAGTTTCAAGCTGAACATTACTCACATTTGATCGCAGCGTTCACATTCAGATAGACTCTCCAGCCAGCCTCTTCCGAAAAGAAGCACTAGACTCGAGTTTCGCTCTCATTCGAGCTCGTCAGTAGTGCATATCCTTGCCATGGCCGGGATTTGAACTTCGACCATTCCAATCATGAGGCAACCGTGTTAACCACTGCGCCATTGACCTCACATTAGGCACGACCGAATTACCAAATCTGAACGCTCAACCACTTTCGCTTGTGAGCAATGATCAGGTTGCCCGATCGTCTCGAGACTGTTCTGTTGACTCCAATTTATGGCGAAACTCGAATCTAGTGTTTCTTTTCGAAAGAGGCCGACTGAAAATTCTATCTGAATGCCAACTCTGTGATCAAGTATGAGTGATTTTCAACTTGAAGAAGAAAAAAGTCTGAATAGATGGTTGTCCATTTGTGTTCGGTTGTGTGTTGGACAAGCCTGTTATTGTGTGCAGTGAAATGAGAGCAAGTCCTCAATATATTCCCCTTCTATTCATGATCATACTTCACGTGCCTTCTTTCTATTGTACTTCATAGTGGCAAGTTCATCTTTTCCTCTTACTTTCAATGGCTGAAGCTTAGACTCTTGAACTTCACCGCCATCTTCAAAAGGCCGCTTATTGGGTGTATTTTCCACAATGAATTGATCAACCAGTTGCTCATATGTTCCTTCTTTTTCGGTTTCATCGGAGCCTTTGAACGACCATTCAGTCTCATGCATAAATGTGTGCTTACCAAATGGCGATCCGTCTTCACAGTCTTCTACTCAGTAATCCATGGAAACAAGGAACAAGGGAATTTACCCTGAAACTACATAAGGTACCTTGCAGAACCTTTACGGATAGAAGCTCTCAGCCTTTTAACCGCACCTACTATCTGGTGGCCTCTAAAGTTAATGATATTAACTTTGCTCGGAGTGTAGATCAAACGATTTAACGTTGCATAACTATGTGACAATTCTGATTGTGTGCATGTAGTAGCGATTAGATTTTCATTTGTGTAGTCCTGTCGCGATTGGCTCAGAATTTAATCCAGTTCTCGTCAGTGATGTATGAACAATTTTAAATTTCTTGGAATTCTCATCCTAATCAAGAAATCAGTACGTACTACTGACAATTTCTTATGAAGATCAAACAAGTATGACATGATCCAATGCAAAAGTACATGCAACTGGTGGTTTTTAATCATCTATGATACGCAGCCGTGTGCAGAATATATACCCTGTCAGATTTCCTTTGAAACCTCTCAGTACAGAAAACGCAGTCTCTCGTAAATGTTTCTTTCCAGCAAAGATCAAAGAGGCTGTCTTCAATGTCTTATTTATCACCTGAGAGCTAAATGCAGGAAGACACCAGGAAGTGAACTGCAGAAGCCAGTCACACAAACGTGTCATTCCCCTTCCGCATTGTCAGTTTTTCCTGACCAGTTTCCTTCCTGCCACTGTTGAATTCGCTTTCCTATTAAGGGCCTAGAATTATATCACTGCAATGAACGTCTCGGGTTTTGAGGGTTTGTAATTCCTTTTTCGAAAGAAGGGTGCCCGCTTACCGCCTCTCTATATATAAATCTGTACATATATATATACCTATGTGCATATATATATATATATGTATGAAGCAAGGCAGCTCAACAGTCAAGGAAGGTGATTTACAGAATCTTCGCAGCCTAGGTGTCTAACATAACAGTCTAGTGGATAAAAATCTAGACTACAATAAGACACTTATTTGCATGTAGTGGAGTCGATTCACTTGAGAACGTCGAAACAGTTGTCCACCATTTCGCGGGTACGCAATGGGACCAGCTGATTGAAAAAGCCTTTTTCATCCCCTTCTGGTGGGCGCTTGTTCGGTTGTAGGCCGACCGCAAAACAGCTGATCGAGTTCAGCTTATGAAACAGGGAGGCAGAACAAACAAGGAAAGTTACACATTTATACGTGCCTCAAAGAAAGGTGAGGCGGTGGGGCTTGCATAAGAAGAAAATCTATATTAGTTCTTACTTTCTTACATCTGTTTTGATAGGAAAGTAAGTTAAGTCGGCCAATTTAAAACTTAAACCACAAGGAGGGAATGAATGAAATGAAGTTTGGTGATGATTATTGATGTATCAGCATCTGTTAAGGTAACAGGCCAGAGCGACACTTCGACAGGTTTGCCTGTTTGACAAATTACGTAAGTAGGCTGTAAAATGGCCAGAAAGCTTGTAGCGCCGGTGATCTCTAATATATATGTGATCGATTAGGATTCTCATTGTAGACCGTATGGCTAATTCGGATGATCCATTTTAGGCATATTCTACATGCAGCGGTTTCCCCCCACGCAACGCACTGTCCATCGCCTACCCTAGTTTAAAGAAAGTGTCACCTACGAATTAACATCTGCCTTGTGCTGGCATATTCTCTAAGGATGACCCCGTATGCTGAATAGTTTGTGGGTATGAAGTGGCCCACCCAACGGGTGTCCGAAATGCACAGGGATTAAATTAATGCCACCCCTATTTATGAGTTGCTTATTTCGCTGAGTTCATTCACACTTCTAGTAGCCCGACTCTAATTACTGTGGTAGACGTCAACCTGTTTTTGAGATAAAGATGGGGATTTGCATGTACGCCTCTAGGCGTTGACTTGGCATACAGATGAACACGATAGATTTATAGCATCCCAAAAGTTTTTCCGTTAACACCCAGCGTCGTTTTCTCCCCTGTGACTTTCGTCGGGTAAAATAAAACATTTGTCATCAGAATAACTACAGTTTTTCAAATACTGCGACGATTACTGTTCCGTCACCATGACAGTAATCAGTATGATCTTCAGTGTAAATGTCCATGACCTCACATGCATTCGCGGTGAGCGTCAATTTGGTACATTAGTTAAGACGGTTGAAACGTTTTACAGTTTCCAAATCTTCTAGTGTGTTCAAAGTAGGCAGATTTTTGTGTCGTTGGCATGGATTGGCACGGGGAATTCGACCATTTTGGTTCATTTGTGAACAAAATGTATGAGCAATCGGAAATCAAGCTGGACCTCAGTGTGGGGCGGGGTGCCCATCTGATAGTTGCCAAATCATCTTGACCTCGAATCTGCCCCCCGTTAAATACTATTCTCGCCTCAGATGCAGTATCCGAACTTTTGCTCACTTAGAAGTAATGCTGCTAACACTTACTTCCCATAGTACTTTGCAAGTTGATGGGAGAAGCAATGAAACCTCTGGATAAAAAATGCCAAAAGTTTAGCAGGGTAACAGGTAATCACGACACACTGAAGTGGTACTGTAGTCAATTTGTGATTACAACCATGTTTCTGAAATAACCATCGACACTTTTATAAAGCATTACATTGAAGATCTTAATCGTCAATGTCACCTTGCTCAATGTGATACCACAGGCCACAGCAACAGTATGAATGCAGATGATCATTACGACTGTTGTCTTTCGTTTGGTAATATACAGTTCTTCTCAAGAAAGGTGTTCCTAATTTGTTTTGCCCAGGTAGTTATGGTAACTTGAGTTCATTCCAGTCTCGCAAACAGCGCCAGTGTGTTTGATAACCTGTGTTGGCCCAATAGTATTTCCAAAACAACCAGACGTAGTCATGTCAACCAGCAATGCATATGTGAGAATGCCGTCTAAAGAATAAAGCCTACTATGTTCAAATTCACGTTGGTGGAGAGTTCAAACTTATGTTAAGCACCAGTTCAAACAGTTAAAGACCAGTATCTATTGTGTACAGCTAGGTTGTTACGAGGACACACTGTCCAGATTCCCACTAGTATGCATTGTTGCACAAAGTGCGCAGAAAAACTATCGGTTTTCACTTAATTTTACACCATTTAGAAAAAAGCTTGTGAATGAACAAAAAAAGCACGTTCACAGAGTTAAATCGAGTTAGAGACTAATAACGTCCAGACATGCTTTGTTAACTACATGGAATATTTGTCATTTTTGCCGACTTGTCCTTGAGACATATACGACGGTTTAACTGAGACAGTGGAACATTTGTAGAACGCCGCAATTGCAAAACAATGCGAATAAACCTGAAAGTTTTGTGTTTATATTTTACCGGATCATAATATAGTTAGTATGACTTATTACGAGCCACTGGTCTACGACTTACTCTTATGTGAACTAACAAAGCAGAGATAAACAAATACAGTTTCGATCTAAAACGATAATCTTATAAGCATTTCAGTGATAAAACCTGGAATGAAATAATCAAAGAAACAAACTGTGCACACGATAAAACTCTGTACTACTCCACATGTCTGTTCAACTGTATTGGAAGTCAGTTGCTGTGCGCTTATTCCAAGGCTGTCAGTGTGCCTGTGCACTATCTCGTCTGACCTGAACTACAAGACAGGAAAGAAAGTTTGTATTTCAGAACATACCACCTGGAAACGCAGAACCATAATGAACACATTTCTTGCGCCATGCCAATGTTGTGGAATGTATGCCCAATGTTTACTCAACATAGTTAAGGGTAAGGATTATTCTTGATCGACTGCATTGGTTATGTCGTAAAATCATTGTTTCCGTCCAACATACCTTCCGAGATAGGTACTTTCTTTGTTGCAGTGGAAACGGAAACAGTCAATAACATTTGAATGGTCAAAATAAAAACTGTTTGTCCCGAAGTTTTGTAAAGGTTGCTACCGTAGGTAAACTAAAAAATCGGTACGTTCGAAATTTCTTAATAGTACTAGTTTACTAGTAGTGTACAAGTCAACACTGGGTGAGCTTGTGTACATACGTTATGATTGATTGGGGTTACACTGTGCCCTAATGGCTGGGTCGGGAACATCCTGAGCAGGTGTCACGAACGGAACAAAACAATTTTTCCTGACCATGACACACCGCGCATAATAATTACAGAAATTTCAAACAGCTTTATCAGATAAAGTGGACCTTAGTTTAATGAGGTTTTTTGCTTCTAAACACACCAATCGATACGTTACTTACCTTGCGCATGGTTTTGATTACTCGGTCAAATTAAGTTATATGCATGCAATCACACGATTCTGTCGAAGCTTTTTAAGGTTACTAAGTCACACTTGAAGATTCGTCATTCGTGCTACTACAAAAGGAATTTTACGGTATCCTGGAGGGCGCTAAGTCTAGCAAATACACTGTACATAGGGTGGGATCGACTGTGTAATTTTAGCCATCGAACTAATCTAGCATGATGAAATATATGGCTATCATTGTAGAAAAGCTAGTCACACGCTCAGCGGAGTGAGATAATTCATAGGACTTGAAATCTTACGATAACCTTTTTCGGAGGCAATTCTGTTCAACGTTAGTACTGCATTTATCCCACTTACCACTTATGCCTCTTATGCGTGTGGAGAATCTTAGTCACCTGAAGCATGAAATGTTTCAACGAATGGTTCAGCTCTTGCCAGTGAACTTCTATCTTGTCATCATACTGCCACAAGATGAATCTTGAGTTGTCAAAGTTATTTCACAGTCTATGTATGGATAGATATGGATAACTTGCACAGCTTTTATATCTTCGGACAGGAATCAGATGAATTAACAGTTGCTGCTTTCGTAAGTAGTTGGTACGCACTACCAATTTTATTTTCTACTGGACCAATTTCAGGAGTAAACAAGCATCGTCTATTCCTTTCCAACCATCATAAGTTTATTTTGCCCAATTTTATTGTATTCCCAGCTTATCGTATATACCGCCTTTGTCCAGAACTCAGTGTCTGGCCAGAGTTGATTAAACTTAGTCATGATCGAGGTATGTATACTGGCTTCCGCACTGCTCAGTTACCTGACTGAAATCCTATTGTGTGTTGCACAGAAACAAATACTCTCCCGCTGACAACGCAACTCGATGTCAGTCATGAACTGGGAATACTGAGACGTGTTCAGTACCTGCCACATTTATCCGGCTATTCAATCTGTGCCGAGGATACAACAAAGTTGTCTAGGTTCAATAGTCTGTCCAGGAATAAAAATAAGTTTACTGTTCAAAACTTGGAATATTATTTCCGCATTTTGTGTAAATGTAGATTCACATACTATTCCATATGCAACTTTACATCTAGTTGCAATAAATCCGAAGATATAAAGAAAACACAGCATGCCTCGTGGCCTGCGGAAGCTTCAGTTTGTACTCCCCATGGGACCAACTTATTTGTTTGAAGTCATTGTTTGGTTGTCACCCAAGCCTCCCGCTCCGCACGACATGCATCAACTAATCCCATATAAAACCGTTTACTCAATACCATTAGCTTATATCCGTTAAAGGTCGACCTCTTCGAATTGAAGAATTGCTGGTGACTGATAGCAGAGTTGATGTACTACAGCTAAAAAGACTTGATTCAGCATTGCACTAGTACACGTTTGGCGCACATCACTATCTGCTTGAACCCAAACACAGTGCATAAGGGTATTACCGATTGCATGTCAATCAACGACCTGTTGAAAGGTGCGCTTTCAAATCCAAAATGCAACCTTTGTAACTTGATATGAATCCCAACAACAAAGAATGTTTTCACTACATACGTCCATACATAACACGTCCGTAAGTTATTTGCAAGTTTATCCGTCTGCTTCTTAAAAAACAACTACAGAGTTATTTATTACCAATTTGCTCAGGTGCACAGTAAATTGTGCAAGATGAAAGGGTGCCCCTCTCGTATCAGCGTGTTATGTTTGTTGGTACAAGTTTGTTAACAGCTTGAAAAGCCGTTCCAAATTACTTGAAGTATTTAGATTCTAATGAATCGGTTGCTAGCGGCCAGTTGCCACAGCCGGGGCCTGAGTGCGGTTATGTTGAGTAGGCTGAATGTAAGTGGGTTGTTGCAATTGTGACCCAGCTGGTTTTACCTTACTTTGCCGGAGGCCTACACACCGTTGAAATTGACAGGTAACTGTTTGGCATTGTCCTGACACAGTCTTATGTGGCCTATCCGTCAACCGACTGCGAGATTTCGTTCACTACCTTGTTCCTACAGGCTAAGTTAACTTTCATTTCTTGACGCACCGGCAACATGCCAGAGCAAACGCACTGAAAAAGTCAAAAGCCTTCCAGTAATCGCTAAGAAATGACCACCTCAGGACTGACTCGTTAAGTCTGGAGCCACAGCTGAGCCGTTCGACTTGCAGTGGACTTTCCTTTGGCGTTCCAGTGTGTATGCGGTTATGTTGAGTAGGCTGAATGTAAGTGGGTTGTTGCAATTGTGACCCAGCTGGTTTTACCTTACTTTGCCGGAGGCCTACACACCGTTGAAATTGACAGGTAACTGTTTGGCATTGTCCTGACACAGTCTTATGTGGCCTATCCGTCAACCGACTGCGAGATTTCGTTCACTACCTTGTTCCTACAGGCTAAGTTAACTTTCATTTCTTGACGCACCGGCAACATGCCAGAGCAAACGCACTGAAAAAGTCAAAAGCCTTCCAGTAATCGCTAAGAAATGACCACCTCAGGACTGACTCGTTAAGTCTGGAGCCACAGCTGAGCCGTTCGACTTGCAGTGGACTTTCCTTTGGCGTTCCAGTGTGTAATTTATGGAGCTGTCTAACACAGTCTGTCGTCATAGGGTTACCACAACCCAAACTTGATGCGTACACTGAAAACAGTAAACCGAATGCTCAGACAGTGCGATCATCAGGAGTACCGCAGGAAGTAGAGACAAGCTGGACCTTTCGCTGCCACGGTTTTTCGGATGTTTCCTGCTACCTACTGAAAGGCGCAAACTTTTAAAAATTAGAACGATCTGAGAACACAATTAATATCCGTAAATCATGAGGCATGGATTTGAATATTCGTAAATGTTTCCACCCAATTCCAGTTGGTAAATTTTATATAAATGTGGTGATGGGCATCCACAGATCTAAGCAGTCACTATGTAGAATTGGGTATCTGTGGTGGAAATCTCGATTCACGGATTATCCAAACCCCGACACAACAGAAGATCTGACAAACGGCCAATCCAAATATCGCGTTAAAGATACCACATCAGGATTGGACGAACGGTCTCAGTGTTGTGCTTTCCGTTATTCGCCAATTCATTTGTTCCGTATTCCACCAATTAACATACAGTTTATGGTGTTGCATGTGCTAATGAGACCAGCCAATGACAGGCTGTGATTTGTCTAATACTGTTGTACATTTATAAATTCGGCGTCTCAATTCATGAATAACAAGTGCCTACGGATATCAGTACCAGGTCCTCTCCTTATTACTTGCGTGGGAGGTTACAATCCAAGTACGATTTCTAGGGCTATTCGAAATCCCTAATTCCGAGTATCACAAATTCGCGTTGCGAAACGGAACCGCCTGCAATTAAATATTCATGCTGGTGTGAGCGAAATCGAGGAATGGGTCGAACGATTTGAACTGTGGTGCAGCATTCGTCGTGATGTGGAGAAAGAAAATCAATCAGCTTTCTTCGTTACCGCTGGTGGTCCTGAATTGTATTCGTTACTGAAAAATCTGGCCTATCCGATGGCTTCAGCCTCGTTGCCGTTCGACGACGTAAAAAATCTGCTGTTAAAGCGCGAGCTTCCAGTCAATTTTCACTCCACAGAACGGACGAAATTCAATTCATGAGTACGTTCAACTAGCACGAGCTTCCTTGAGTTCATTCTACAATTACTGATGAGTGGTCGGGAGTTTGGTTTATTTTCAACTTGACCATCACTCACATTTGATCGCAGCGTTCGCATTCAGATAGACTTTCCAGCCAGCCTCTTCCGAAAAGAAGCACTAGANTGTGATCTCGACCTGTCTCGGAAGTCCTAATCGCGGGGTTATCGATTGGAGTTAACAGGCAGTAACTGTGTCTCCTCTCGAGACGATCGGGCAACCTGATCATTGCTCAGAAGCGAGAGTGGTTGGGCGTACACATTTTACATTTGCAAAAACAAGCTCCTCGTTGCAACTTCGGTGACAAGCTGGAGGATCGTCTACCTGATTGATTGCTGGCTTCAATGACACTGACCTTCAGCGTAGATTGCTGGTCAAACAAGATGTGACGTTCCAAGAGGCCCGAGACATTTGCGAGCAGAAGGATGACGTCACTGCCGCTACAACTGATTCGAACGTGACATTGTTTCAGAAGAACAAAGTGCATATTGCCACCCGAAGTCAACCGGTGAACAGGCCTTCTCATACACCCATCATCAATTCCGGTTCAAAGAAATTTAACAAGTGTTTCTCGTGCGGTGAGTTACACTTACGATCATCTTTCTGATTTCGTAATGCTGTATGCCATTTATTAAGAAGGCATGTAGAAGTCAGAAATGTCATTTGAGTCAAGTTAGAGAGACAAGTCCACTGCTGTTTATTCATTGCAAATGAAATCCAGGGCTGAGCAAATTATTCGTAGATGCCTCAAGTTCAAATCGGGATGTGAGTATGAATTTACTGTGGACACAGGAAGTAGCGAATCCGTTATTTCCAAACCGCTACTAGATCGCATGGCCCTTCATGCTCAACTAAGACCAACAACGATGGAAATACGTGGAGTTACTGGTCATCGGTTAGCTCTGCTAGGTGAAGCTAATGTAATGATTGTTGGTAATGATAATGAGCTGATTTCATTGCGTTTCTTGGTTTTGGAAGGAAATCCAGCTATTCTGGGATTGAAAGATTTAGAACAGCTCAACTCTCTTATTTCACTGAATACTAATTACAAAAATGTTCCAAGTGAAGAGTACCAAGCCCAGTTACGCAAACTGATTGTCCAGTGTGCACAACATTCAGGTGGGATGAGATTAGAGCTAACAAAACGGGAGGTGCAACGGGACCCGGTTTTCCTAAAGCGCCAAATAATATCTCATTGAATTAGAGAACATGTGCACAATGCTCTCAAAAGATTGAAGGAAGACGGTATAACCTCGCCGGTTAACTCATCGGCATGGGCCACACCAATCGTTGTGGTTATGAAAGAAGATAACAAATCAACTAGGATATGTGTGGTGAGTATGGATTAATGCTGAATCCAAGACTGAAAAAGTGCGCATCAAAAACTGAGGAGCCCGAGGATTTTATGAAAGCTCTGCACGGTAGCAAAGTGTTTACTAAAATTGACCTGACAAACGCATACTTACAAATTCCATTGGAGTATGATTCTAAGGCAATCACTACGATTAACACTCCTTGGGGATTACATCAGTACAATTTTTTACCGTTTGGATTACACGTATCAGCTGGGATATTCCAGGCTGCGCTTGATGGAGTAATTACCGATTTACCAGGAGTACGCACCTATCAAGATGGTGTAATCATATACGCCGACAGTGCAGATGGGCACGATAAGAGGTTGGTTTCGCTTCTGGAACGATTCAGGGATAAGAACATGGCCATGAAGCCTTCTAAGTACGTGTTCCAAGTGAGAGAGATGAGTTTTCTTGGTTTTACCATATGTGATAAAGGATACAGGCCGGACCCTGACCGGTACAAACCCTTGGTTACCGTTACATCGCTAAGAGACCAAGATGAGCTGCGATCAATAATGAGGTGTTTGTAGTACTATTCTCGCTTCATCCCAAACATTTCGACGAAAGTACAACCATTATTTGCGGTTCAGTCGGCAGAAACATAGTCCTGGACTCAAAAAGACGAAATTCTTCTGCGAGAATTAATAAAAGTTGTGATTAAAAGGTCGATGTTAGCCCCATTTACTATGTCTAAAGTTACCACGTTGATCACAGATGCATCCACTGTTGACATTGGTGCTGTGTTGGAACAGGAGTGATATCCGAGCATTTGCATATCACGTTTGTTGAATAAGGCTGAGCAAGGATATTCACAAACACAAAAGGAGGCGTTAGCGGTCTACTGGGCTGTCAGGAGGCTGCATAAATATTTGTTCGGTGTTAGATTCAAAATTGTTACTGATCACCAAGCTCCACAGTATTTATTTGACCCCCACCAATCAATTGCCAAATCATCAGCGGCAGTGATACAGCAATGGAGTCTAGTTCTAGCAGCATACGACTATGATATCGTTCAACGTCCTGCTAAACAGATTCCTCAAGCGGAATTTCTATCACAGTATTCCAGTTTTTCAGCCGCTGAAGCTTGTTTGCTTGCTTCGCCAGCTATTCCAATAAGCCGAGAGGAGTTGTCAATACAACCTGATGGTGTGCTGTGTCGGAGAGATCAATTGGTCATTCCACCACCGCTACGAAAGGCGGTATTAGACGACTTGCATAAAGGTCAACTGGGCGTGGAGAAAATGAAATCCCTGGCTCGACAGATGTGTTAGTGGCCAGAGATAAACTCGGATATCAAGAGCATTGCAATGAACTGCCACTCCTGCCTCCACAAAATAAAGACAAGGCCGAAGAATTGGACACCTTGGTCGGACAGTTACCTACCATGGCAACGGGTGCACACAGACGATTGTAGACCACTTATTGGTAACTATCACACTCCGTGGTTGATTGATTCATACTCATGGTGGCCAGAAGTATTTATTGCAACCTCACCTTCCATGGCATTTACCATGCAAGCATTTCGTAAATGTTTCAATCGTGAAGGCATTCCGCAGGTCCTGGTAATAGACAACCGGTCACAATTTTGTTTCGCTGAATTGAAACAGTGGCTTGACAGCATCGGATATCGTCACTTGCGAACGGCGCCTCGGCATCCATGTTCAAACGGGGCTGCAGAAAATCTGGTGAAAACGCTCAAAAGTGCCGTGAGTTCCACTAATCCTAAAACATTTGCTGAACTGGATGTATTTTTTGATAACTTTCTGCTTCAGTACAGGAATGTAGCCCATTGCTCAACGAAGGAGAGCCCAGCGGTGCTATTTAAACCAAGGCGATTAAGAGTATCACTTCAGTGTGTAGATTCAACGAATGTGATATATTTTCGTGGAAACAATTTGCGACCTGCCAAGGGATTGGTCGCTCGCCAGCTAGGCAGGGCGATAGTAGAAATTACTGAGCTGCACGATGCCACCATTCATCGGAGACACACTGACCAAATCCAGTTTCGAAGCACTTAAAACGTGGCCATGGAGGAAGCAGAACAACATGTACTGCAAGAGTTCGATGCCCTGAGGAGATCAGAGCGAGTGGCAAATATGAATGCGGAGGCTTCAAGAACGCGGTTATGTTGAGTAGGCTGAATGTAAGTGGGTTGTTGCAATTGTGACCCAGCTGGTTTTACCTTACTTTGCCGGAGGCCTACACACCGTTGAAATTGACAGGTAACTGTTTGGCATTGTCCTGACACAGTCTTATGTGGCCTATCCGTCAACCGACTGCGAGATTTCGTTCACTACCTTGTTCCTACAGGCTAAGTTAACTTTCATTTCTTGACGCACCGGCAACATGCCAGAGCAAACGCACTGAAAAAGTCAAAAGCCTTCCAGTAATCGCTAAGAAATGACCACCTCAGGACTGACTCGTTAAGTCTGGAGCCACAGCTGAGCCGTTCGACTTGCAGTGGACTTTCCTTTGGCGTTCCAGTGTGTAGTTTATGGAGCTGTCTAACACAGTCTGTCGTCAAAGAGTTACCACAAACTAGTACAACTTGTTCAAAGTATGTTACAATTCATCGACATTAAATGGAGAGCATTATTGAGGGAAACATGCATACCTTCTATACACCACAACAAGCATGGCGGACCTGCCACCGTGACTTTCGTCTGACCTATGTTCTATCGTCAGCCCGGTTTCCACTGCAGCGCTAATGAATACGGCAGCTGGGTTGGCTAAGAAAGAGAGGAGCACGGCATGCTGGAAACATTCTGTTATCTCTTTGTATCATTGGTTCTAAACATGTCAAGAGAAAATGCTGAGTATTTTCTACTGATTCCGTAGTACACCTGGGTTAGGTTTTCTCCAACCGAGAATTTCAGAATCAACCAGCCTCCGTTGAGCCAAACTAGACGGGGTTTCGTCTCTGGTCCAGTAAATTAAAATTCCGAGTCATACTGTAGCGAGAAGGCGCCCAATAAAGCACAATCTTTATTGTCCAAACCGCTAGTCACATGCAACGCGCGCCCTCTCGTTTATAAGTCGCAATTCCAACCCGCAGCACCCCCCGGTTTCCGTTCACACGTCGTGTGCACTTCTAACCGGTTTACGTGCGTGACCGGTGCCTTCTATCGGAGGGTTTTTCGCTTGCCATTCCTCGTCTGTTTGTCCGATTTCGTTGCGCGATGGCTCGTCCGGCTGCTCGTGCTGTCCGCCATCCACCCAGTGTTGGCCTTGACCGTATTCCAACATCGTGTCGAGATGTTCCTCTAAATGTTGGAAAAACTACGCCTCCGATCTGGCCGTCTGTCGTATTTCGCCTGCCCTGCCTCGCCCGTTGGTCCGATCCAGTCGAGCGATGACTCATCCGGTCGCGCACGTTGTTCTTGATTCGATCGCAGCAGGCTTTTGAACGTACCTCCCCCCGCGTTGAGGTATTCGGCCGAGCGCTCGAAAGTTCGCACCTCCGGCCTGACAATCCACCACAATACTTTGAAACTTGGTCCGTTATCATTGGTGCAGTAGTAAAAGATTTCACACGCACGTAACAAACCTGTTTCTCGGTGGAACTAGCCTGTGCAACCCGTGACATATTCGTTTCGTGTTGCCGATAAATTCATCGGTAGGCCCATTTTGTGCTGCGTTATCACACAATGCTCCGTAGTTAATGGTTATTCCGGCTTTTTGCAGAAAAACGTTCCAAAAAGTCAATCTAAGCGAAAAGCAATAGTCTACCTTCCTAACTAAATCAGGTCGTGCAGAATTTGTATTTCGAGTCCTTGTCAAGGTCATTATTTTGTAATGACTTTTGACACTCGAAATTAGGAACTTTGAATAGCCTCAGAATCGTGCTGGAATTGAAACCTTTCACTCAAACAATAAGACCTGGTAATGGTAACAGTAATCAGTTGTTATTCATGAGATAAGAGGCCAAAGTTATGGATGTATTAGAGGAATCACAGTCTGTCATTGGCTGATCGTATTAGCACATGTATAGTCAAAAAGTGGAAGTTTATTGGCGCAATAGGGAACAAACAAACTGGCGAATAACGAAATGCGTAACATTGAGGTCGTTCGTCCAATCTTGATGTTGTATTTGAAACGCGACATCTGGATTGGCCGTTTGTCAGATCTTCCGTTGCGTCGGGGTTTGGATAAGTGGTGAATAGAGTAGATTTTCATCACATGGCTATAAGTTCCCCATCCTAACAACGAGTCCCAAAAACCACTACTGTTTAGTAAAGTCACATATTTTGCAGCCTCACTGTTGGATTCAATCATGTGAAGCCCAATAAGACCACTACCCCGACCCCCTATAATAACGCCCAATCTCAAACAGAACTGTTGCACCACGAGCACAACTAACCAGAGCATACAAATCTGTAGAATATATATAAACCAACCACTATAATAGCGCTATTGGACAGACCTTTCGTCAAAGATACCAACAGACCCAAACAGGGATAGTTTATCTCAAGTGATCTACAAACAGTTGTTCGCCTTCAACTATGGAACAGAAATTTCTTTGCCGTACCATGTCCAACTATACGTGCATCCATAATCACACAGGTCACAACGGAATGCACATCCTGATGCGGCAAAGTCGGGGCAAGTCTCCTGAGAATTGACTACAATTTCCGATTCGATATCGAGCCGGATGACACATCAGATTCTGATTAGTAGTTTGCTAGATGTGGTAGTTTTGAAGTGGCCTATTTGGGAAAGATCTGGATTTTGGTTGAATTCGAATAATGGGCAGAGACAGCATGCTCAGACGCGGTAGGTACTCTATCGATTGGACCTAGTTACCTACTCAGCTCATTGTGTTATATTCCGACGTCCAGAGATTTTCGCGATTCGGTCTGCTTCAAGTTAAAGAAATCCGCTAAGCTACTTGCAAGCAGTGCACCTTCAGTGCTTATCTGTGGCGTTTGTAGAATCCAGTGTCAGATAATCAAGAAATCCTGCATGGGCAGTCGATCTTCGAGATAATTTAGTGAATTATATGGGACACAATAGTTTAGATGGGTAACTTTGTCAAAATCCAATGTTTCTGAACTTCCGGTGTGGCTTCGTAGCTCTGCTGGTAGGGCACTTGCTGCTTCTGAGATTCTGCGCCTGCCCCTGGTTCAAATCCAGCTAAAATTCAGATTTCTCAAATTTTGGTTTCCTCTGAACTCTTTGTTTCTGTTTCTGAATAGCCGTATGGGTCATTCAAAAAATTAATGTAATAAAAGGGTTATACAGATCATACATCAACGTAATCACAGCCGTTTAATCGAGGGACTAACAACAGCCTCACAGTGAAATGCAGCATGTGTGATTTCTAAAGTATTCTTGCGGCAACTGATATAAAATCTCATGACAGCATTATAGGCATCGTAGACATGCTGCAGAATAAGATAGGCCAGAAGTACAACCAAAACTCTTGCACTGTGATCTTAGCTTACAATCTCCTAATTTCCAAATTGATGGAAATAACCAATACACGACAAAATCGCTTATTCTACGACCTATATGATAAGACCAGAAGAGTTGATGCAGGTCAAAGGAGGTTCGCATACCATTGTGTAGATATAGGATGGATGTGAGGGTTTTCCTACCCGCAAGCTCTCTAATGCGGCTGATTCAGGGGAACTGGGTAAAGAGAAGGAAACTGGGGAATTCTCTTCTACTAAGCTTACGTGAAGACAACTGAACTTGGCTTAACGCAGTGAAACTTTTGTGTGCCTGATAGCCGAGATACCTATCGGAGAGTGTTATCTGACTACCACTAGCAGTGTAGGTGTTAGCGTAAAAAGTACCGCGACTATTTACTTATAAGAAAATTTTCCCCACATTGTTCATTCTATTTTGAAGTGCTAAATTGTAGGATTCACATTTTTTAATATAATTTTTTTTCCAACAGTTTACAGTCTTGTGTACGCGGCTGGCATTTGTGTTGTTTGAGGCTACAAGCTGGGGAATTGGATTTTCCCTTTCTCTCCGGTAAGGCCGCTTAGCCAGCGCCGAGTGATGGCGTTATTGTTCAATGTTTGAGAGTATTTGGCTGCATATTTTTACCAGAGCAGTTTTTTAAATTTTTCATATTCGGAAGCGATTTAATTAATTAAGTCTGTGTCCTAAGCAATGCACAGTGGAGCTCTGGTCTAATCAGTTCTCCTAACAAGGTAAGATTTACGTTCTAACGGTCCATCCAAAGACAACCGTTTACATCTGGGCATATCCTGTCGTGTAAAAACGCGTTCTATAATAATTCCGTGGAAGTGTCTGTTTACATTTTGATCCACGATCACCAGCCTACCTGTTCTGCAAAAACGTGTTAGTGAAGTGAATTCTACTTAATAACAAAACAAAAGTCGAATGACTGGCTCGCTTCGTTTTTCAGGTGAATCTGGATCAATACCTCAAAGTAACCGGTGGTTGTGCTGTCCAGCTACAAGTAGCATCGTTGTGACAACTTCCGTGCTAATCAAGAACCTCTTATTAGAATTTACTAAGGGTTTCATTCAAAGATTTTCACTGCTCGAACAGTGAATCTCCTACCATCTCGAAGGTATGACGCAATGGTTTCTCATTAAGCCAATAGCCGCAGTGTTGAACGTTCAAAATTGAATGGCTTTGAAGAAACGATGGAGGCAAAAAGGAAGATGTTTAGAAACGTTTACTTTAGTCTACCATGATGAAGCCAGTTTCAGTACCGTTTGTTATTACTTGCGGAGTGCACAATTCCAGTGCTTTTGTCGAATATCCTCCAAAATGACTCGTTTTTCACGTGGTAATTAGTCCCGAAGATCATAACGATGTCCGCCGTGTTACCAGTTATCCGTGATAATCCATACCTTACTGTTGGATCCGTTTGACTTCATTGTCTACATATTTGGTATCTAGAGTTCACACGTGTCTCTTCGTTTCTTCAAAGTGTATACAAATAAACAGGTTGAGGTATTCATAGACAACATTGGATTTTCCAAGTGAACGCATCGGACCCTTACTTGTCGATGTTAGAAATCCTGTGAGTGGTTCCATACATAAAAGCTCACAGGTGTTACAAGTTCAGTTTAGTGTTGCACTAAAATGTTCTTTAGTCAGCTTATTTGTGGACCATTCATGGAATGAAGCGTTGTAAACCACTTTGTGGGGGGCGATGTAAACAGTGGAAGTTTTCAGTATAAATTAGGTGTAACGTTTGGTAAACCAGTCAAGATTGCTGTCTATATGCGTTGGAAAAACCAGTCCATTTTGACTCACCGGTTGGTCTCCATATCATTGTTGGTGACCAGTCATTCAGACGTAAACCATTTAGGTTCGTGGCTGGTTGCCGTAACCCGGTCACATGTAACCCGTTACCTTCACGCCTGTTTTTCAAGCCAATGTGGTTGTTGTTTACATGACTTTTGAGTGACTTAGTAAGCTGACTTCAAAATGAATTCGGTCTTTCTAGGTTTTGCTGTAGAAGGTGAATGCTCAGTGTGACCCACGATACCGGTGGTTAAAAAAACATGGTGGTCAGAATGTTTTAGTCAAGTATGTTGCTGAAGTCCTCTGCAGCAATCTGGGATTTTGATGACAGAATTTATCACAACCTAATAATTAATACTAACGTGGGAATAAAAACATTCCCACTCAACGGTTGAAAATGAAGCAACAAACTTCGGTTTTTAATTCGATAAGATTGAACACGAATCAGCAATCTTTACCGTATAAGAAACAGAAACCCTGTGTTTCTGCTTCTGAGTCAAGCATCTCGAACGCTTCTATAGTGACATCTATACCAAACACTGAGTCGGCATGATTGACATGACGTACGCTGAGACAAACTTTCATGGTGCGCTCAATCTTTTCCAATAAAGTCCATAACGAGTAGGAGGATCGAGATAAAAAATGCCGGTCGTTTTATCAAATGCAGGAATGATAAAGTCGAAAGAACTGAACTGAGATAAAAAGGAAGAATATAAAATGTTATTACAGACAAAACTTAGCTTGCAAAAATGCGAACAAACAGCCAGTTAGAAGCAACAATGGAAAGATTGAGACAGTTCAACCTAACAAAAGGTTTTTCACAACCGGACGGTCTGAAATGTTGGCTGGGTTTTCCGAATATCTGTACCAAGTTTTTGTCCCACTCAGGAAGATAGTGATTTTGGTAAAGTAAACTAACTTGAGACAATGTAAGTATGGCAAATGAGGACGCCCGATATGTGTTATCTGTAAGCCAAGCGTTCATCGGATTCAACGAGATACGACCGAATGATGACTTATACTACCCAGTTAGCATCTATTCCAGTGAATGTGTTAGTCCGTAGAAGATTCTCTATGAAACGATTAGTTCAAGTCTGGCATAGCTTTAAAAATCCCTAGTTTTCGCAACCTGCTGGGATACGATAACAAATCTAACATAGCTGTCCCTTTTGCTACCCTCCGCTAGACCCTTACAATTGTGCGGACGTATCTCAACAGTTAATTACAGAAAGTTGAACTGCTTGACATAAGGTGCGGATACATCAGTTGGTTAATTGTGAGAGATTTCAGGCTTGAGCTTTTCTAACATTCGAATTAGTAGGTAAGCAAAGAGTTAGCTTTTTTAAATACTGAACTGCCGTTTGAGATGATTGCGCCGAGGTCCCTAAAACGTTAATGCTATGTATGTTGTCACCTTCAAAACCATATCAAAACACTCTGCCTCCTTTTCGTGCGTAACGAATGAAGAATGGCGTTCGGTAGAAGTCACTTATTGATTAGTCATTCCACTTGCATAAACATCGTGCAGATAGGCATACTATATATTCGCGAGTTAAAAATGGCTTTAAATGACAAATTCGAACTAATGCGAACTTGGGTCATTGTTTGCGAATGCAGGGTAAACCCACAAACCAGTAGAATTCTAGAATCTTTGTAACTGTACCTTCTCTAAATTAAATCTACCACACTACTTATAAGTAAATCCAAAAACTGCAACTTTATGTTAAATATATCGGGGGAAAACCGTTGCCCGAAATCTGAGAAATAAAATGTGGAGAACAGAAACTGAACAATTAAATTACTTCGTCTTCTCTCTCATTTTTGGAGCCTAAAACATTTTTTAGAACAGAATATACTTAAACCAATGTTACTTGACTCCTTTGAAAAAAATCGCAAATAAGATTTGCACCCCCGAAGTACTGTCAAAATCAACTTCATCTGTTACCATAAAATTTCTTGACAGTTGTTCTACTTCAACGGTGTATTTGTTGCAAACAGTATCACTGCTTTCTTAGATCCTAATTATCAAATAGACCGAAGTGTACACACTGCATATAACAATGGTAACCGGGCAACCGTATTTTGATGTTACTAACAATGGGAGAATGTTGCTATTGTCAAGGCAACTGAAGACACCGTATTGCCAAGGTTACCGCTTTAGCAAAATGTACGAAGCTAAGAGTAGATTAGTACACGATAGTGCACGTAAACTTCTTTCGACCGATTTATGAAATGTTAGAGAATTCAACAACATTAAAACATTTTAGCTTTTAAATTTAGTACGGCTTTTGTGCAACATCCAAACTGATACACGTACTAGTTAAAGTCAAACCTGATGTCATCGTGGTTGCATAGCATATAGATTTTCTTCTATTTTCAAGGGTGATTTGAACAAACAAAGTCAGCTGCATGTTCATATGTTATTACTCAATCATGCCCAATTTATCAGTGAATCAATGGACCACTGGCACTTTTGGTAAACCCAATATAAGGATCTGATCACGGTGGTGGCAGGTTTATTGGTTACTTAGTAGCTTTGGTGAGAGAAATGCTACAGTCCACTGGTCATTTTTGAAATCAGTTAGCTGCGATCAGGTCTGAGTGACGTTAAACTTGAAACCAACTAGATCAACGACTACTCACCAGTAGTCTACACAACTATCGGGGTGATTTCATATTACCGTTCAGCGTGCAGTATATGTATATATATAATGACCGATATTCCGCATCAAAAGTAGTGGACATATTGCTCAGGTCTCGCAGAATATTCTGCGACAAAAATTGTGTCAACGGCGGTGTACCGCGGGGCTTCAACCCAGGGCCGCCGGTGATGATCAAATATGTGTTAAGTCAAAGCCCCCATAGACTAAACAGAAAACTATTTCGAGTTTCGCTCTAGTCTGAGTTTGCCAGTAGTGTACATCCTTGTCGCCGCCTAGGTTAGAACTTCGGTCATGCTTTTGTGAGGTAACTATGTTTTTTTTCGACAACCAAACAAAACTTTCAATGTTCGTGAGCATCTTGTCGCCTTCGTCCTCCTTCTTTACCCACCCATATCAGCGTTAACTCGCTCTTCTTTTCTTGCACTAAAATTAGTATATACTTTTAACGTCAGTGTGTTATTCTACGGAATTACGAAACTCACTTTGGATTGCATACCGCATGTTGTTTTTCATGATAGACTGGTCCGACAAGCCACTTATCACAAAGTGTCTGGAACATTTGCACAAACAAACTAAACTAAACTCATAAGAAGCTGACTCACGTTTGTTTATCTAAGTCCTTCTTTTTCAGTCTGCAGATGGGTGAAAATAGGTTTGAGGAAACAGCCACCTGATTTTGTTTCAGCAAGTCCCAAGACATAAGGTGCTGTAAGTTTCATATCACAAAAAATATCAGGTTGTTCTCAAACTGTTCGACAGGTTGACGAACTCTCGTCTAACACGTAATGAATCATGTGAATGTGGATGTAAAACAGAGGGATTTTCGAGGTGGATTGTTACTTCGAAAGATTTCAGTTCATTCTGCGGCGATCCTTAAGGCCAAATGAATCAACTACAATACTGGCAAAACCATAAGTCAAAGACTATCACCACACAGGTAACTGACCTTTGCGGGATGATGGCGTGTCATCCACGAGACCGGTGTCAGCTCCGACTCAGTAGATGTTCACAAGATGATAGAGGTTGCAACCACGACCTTTGAGAGGGGTTGGTTTGGTGAAGCAGTAGCAAAGTTGCTTAAATCCCAATCACTTTGATTGATCTTCAGGTTAGCAAGAAAGGTTCATTCTTAGCTTTTTCGGTCTAGATAAGTCATTCTGTCAAGTGAAAAGATGGGGCCTCAATTTCAGCCTGAAGTTTATTGTTTTTCTACATCGTTCCTGTAAGGTTTTCAGTTAAAAAGATAGTCGCTAAGTAGTAGTTGTATCGGGCAGCAAGCACGCGATGTAACAAGGCAATTTGTGCACTTGAGTGGACTTTAACAAAAGAGTCATAGCTAGTCAACTAGAATACATTAGTGTAGCCACGTGATCCATGAGTTGAGAATGTCCACTAATGACCTAGACAAACTCAAGTGCTCACAGACGGTTTATTCAGCAGGTCAGTCAATCAATTGCACGGAGGAGACAAACGTGAATACGGCCCAGATGGAACAGAACACTTCCTGTTCACGATTTTCCGTTGCAGAGCTCAGTGGTAGTCTTTTTTCATTGGGCAGTAAACCACCATAATCATTATGTGACATGTGTTTGCACATGAAAAATGTGTGAATGCATATTTATTTTCGTTCAAGAGAAAGATATGGAAGAAATCTTCGGACGCACTGAAGTGTTTGCACCCAAACCTGTCGCTATCGGTTGAACGGGACTAAAAAGGATTTTGCCTCGCTTGATATCAGCATAAAGTCGAATGACACACTGAAATCCTATTCGAGATGGAAAACATGTTTGGCTCAACAGACTTTTCTTTGTCTAACCAAGACGATCATTGAAGTTTTGCGGTCTGCCACTATTGCATTGTGTGCACCCCTTGTGTCAACTCAAGATGTTTATGATATGAAGAAGCCTTTGTACCAGTAACGAAGTACAACCACTCTAACCGGTGAAAACAGATTGTGCGCCAAAGTCGTCTTGTATCATGTCTTAGCAGATAACTCATGGTAATTCTCAGTTTAAGTTAATTAGGTAGTTGTCTGGCAAAAACTATTTTGTTAAAGGATTAAGAGACCCAAGAATCCCCAGTTAGTATGTACATGTGCTTAAAAACGCCTGAGGAATAATTAAAAATAGGCCACCGGTGGGCCAAATGCATGTGGTTAAGCTTGCAATGCAGAAAACCTCTGCTCTATTTCAAACATGCTCTTTGTTAGACCTATATTTTAATCCACTGTTCTACACCAATCCTTCAAATCCCAGTTTTACTTCGGGCGTTGGTGACTCTAGTATATCTGTACTGTGATAGGCTCAAAGTTTTAAAACTTCACTGAAACTCTACACACGGGTTCACAGTCTTCCATAATGTGAGTCGGAGAACGTTCCATCAAAATGCTTAATCTCTCCTGTACCTGCATACACCGAACAGATTACAGTTACGTGAACTTTCCCAACATTCAGTCTTTTTCTCTATGATCCACTTAACGCTTTAGATGGCTACCCCAAAAACTTGATCAAGCCGCCATTGACTCATTATCACAGCATCCTTCGCATTTGATCGACCCAAGTGATTACTATGTTGGACTTTATGAAAAATTAAGCTACCAAGCCTATCTACTCCACGATAATTCCGGAATATTCACATACTCTGCTGCATCGCTTGTTAATGGAGATTGATTAGATTGAACTCCTTACTAGTTACTCGGAATATATTGTCCACACACTCCCCAATAAGTTCAGTTAGCTGACCCGTTTGTAGTTTATTCATAAATACGTCCACTTATGGAAAATGTGTTAAACAACCTGCCAGTTCAGAAGATTGCAAAATCGCGTTTGAGTTCTACGTTGGCATTGTAACCTGGATTCTGAGACCTCCGGTACCTGTATGCAAACTCCGACAGTCCAGCATACGCATGTCATTTTATCCACAGATGCTCTAACCTATGCGCTTCATCCCCGCTCCAGGCTATCTTGGACCAAATGTTTGCAATAAATGACAGCGATTTATACTAGTTCACCTATTTGTGTCCTCTTAATTGAATATAGATAGACCGTTTAAGTTTTGTCCACTACCAGATCATAGTTCTGCACGAACTCAGTATCGACCCTTCCAAGTTTGTCGTGAAAATAAAGCAGTTGTTGAACTTCTCAAACTCACTCTCCAACAAGTTTTGCAGTCATCTTTATGAGAGTGTGATCCATGTTAACTGCGTCAGCCAGCATGTAGTTACTATAAAAAAAACTCGGGGTTATGGAAAATCATTCAAGATGCACGAAGCTTACAGTTCAGTTGCAAATCCTGCGAAAGCTGCAATTAATCAAACAATACTGACAGGAAATCGGCCTGTTGACCAAATTACGAACTGAAATTCAAGTGAGCTAATCTCAACGTCTCCAAAGGTAGATGAAGCAATTCAGTGGACTCCAAAACACAAACAAATTAGGACAAACGGTTACTAACTAAAACAGCAACAGGAGAACGCCCGTTTCTTCCTGAGAAGACTAGAAGTCTTCCGGAGGATTTTAACGGTTCTCCCACGGAGTTCAACCATTCTTACTGCTGTTAATTCACCGCCCTGCTTTCAGTTCACAAGCTGTGTTTCTATCCGTTTCCGCCTGACGCTGGTTACTGCCGCTTAATTAGGTCAAATTAATTCCACTGACCCTGATTTATTTTCGATTCCCACGCTCTTGTGTTTAGTCAGCGGTTTTCATTGTAACATACACGAAACCAGATGAACGTGTTAATCGCAAGAGCATTTTGGCCCATGTGTACTAATCTAGACAGAACGAAAAGTGCGTCGTATTCGGTTGACACTCTCTTCTAACTCAGCCCTAAAAGTGAATTGAACGTAACCAGCTTTCGTTTCATTAACAGTTAGTCCTTGCTGGTCCAAAATCGCTAGAAAACGCCGCAACCAGCAATTGTGACCCAAAAGTGACGAACAAAGGTCATGGGCAGGGTAATTTTGTGTTAAAGAGCCCAGAAAATGTCATATTTGAATAGAAATAACTGGTATATTTCCAGTTTATTGTATCTGTTGTGAATCTGATTCACTGTCTGGTAGTGAAGAACGAAGGTTGTTTCCCTGTCAAGCTCTTAACCACAAAAATTTTTGTTCAAAACCAACTACCCAACATGAACCAATAAATGTGTTGTTGATTTCTTTCTACTTCAGCTTGCTCAAGAACGTGAATGGAACACAGATCTGTTCGGATGCTTCAGTGATGTGCCACGATGTAAGTTCGTCGCTGCTGCTACTGAGGGGTTTATCCACTTTCACCTCATTATTTAAATCACAGCTGTCGGGTATGGATTATCACAAAAGGTTAATCAGTTTTTCAAATGTTATAAGATTTTTGCTTATCATTAGTACTCTGTTTGTGATAATTTTTTTCACTTTGGTCAGAGTTTCCCAAACTGGATGATATCAACCCACTTGGATCAGTACGAGTACATGGAGATATATAATATATAACTCGAGGAAAGAGAATGGCAATGGGGTAGTTCGAGTTTTTGAAGCAGAAGATTTGTTAGTCGCACTTCCTGCATTTCAACTTGATTTTTGTACGTTGCTGTGGCAACACCAAAAGCAAATATCGCTTCGAAAGTCCAAACTAGACCAGAGTAACCCATTGTAGATGTGTTTATTTGTCATTGTTCCCACTTAGTTTTTGTTTAATGCTCGGTGAGTATGGGTTCCTGTTTGTAAACTTAAGAAATCGATGACGTCACATCTACAAGGCTACAGGATGAGCCGTTCGAGTTGCAATACCACTGGTGTAGACCAAACTTTTGCTGCACGGATGGCAACAGAACAGTGATTTAGTGTGGCGGCATATGGTGGATTTACTTATCAAAGTGAATTTAAAATCGAACGGTATTTGAACAATTTAGTCACATTTAATTTTAAATCGCAGTTATTTTAGTCCGATGGAAGTTTTCACATTATCTACTCATAGTAGCATTGGAAAATTTCCGCCTAATTATTCTTTTCAAATAGGTAGCTGAGTTGTAATTATGACAGACGATTTACAATTCGCCCAGGTTCTACAAGTGTGAGGACGGATGTATGTGTCCTACGAAAAATGACAGTTACGTAGGTGTGACGATTGTCTTTAACAAGTACTACTGAGTCCGATCATCAAAAATTCACTCTCAATTAGTCGCGGTTCTGGTTATAACTGGAAAACTCAAGAAAAAGTTGGTTTTCTTCTAATTAGAGCAAAGGATGTGAGCCAGACATTACCAAATGATAATTTACAAAAGGTGTCACTTTTGCCAATATTATTGTTGCAGGTTTTCTGGTAGCATGCTTTCCACCGTGCTATTTATGCCATATGTACAACTACTCGGATGAGGCCTGTTATCTACCGTTATGTGGAGTTGGGCCTTCTTTGTTACGTGTGAAACATCGCTTCAAGCACAACATTAAGGTAATGAAAATCGGCTATCTTGCCCACAAATTCTTTATAAACCACCGTAACTACTCTTTTTTTATTAACTGTTTTGACCAAATTTTTCACTTAGTGTCATTTGACCTCGTGAATCATCAAAGAAGTACATTCCTAGGTGAATCAGAAGTTAATCACGCAATGCAATCACTTAGTCTGAAAAATGCTTAAAGTGATGTGTCAGTTAAGACTGTAAAACAGGCAAAACAAAAGGTTCCTGCAACTCTCATTAAAGGTACGTATGACTTGAAAACTGAAATAACATCTTTCTAAATGTAACACCATTGGTTCTAGTTAAACTGTGCACCACTTCGTGTTATTGGGTTAAATCTGTGGCCATATCCATGATCGATCTAGCACGCAGCATGGACAGTAAGCCAGGTGTCGACGGTTAAATTAGCGTGCAAACACAATTGAAGAAGTATGGCAATGTTAGTTTATCGTGGAAAGTTTTAATAATACAACCCTTCATAAACCTTGCAAGCACTATGTTCCCCTCAGTCCCATTCGACACACTCGTTCGGAAATGTTATATTACGCTTATGAGCTCTATATATATAACAATAATATGTCTGTAAATTTTCGCTGCAACGCAGTGATCGAGGAATGACAACGAAGAAGTTGTACGCCCGCTCTAACTTGTCACAGTATCATCAAGTTGAAGTCCAAGCTTCAGATAAGTTAGCATCTTAGACAATAGGTATTTTATGAACCGGACATGAATAACTGTTTAGTTGAAAGTGTAGTTGTCGGACTATTTTGCGTGTGTTCTGTGTATGTACTCGGTTAGAGATAGTCATTATTAGTAGGTCTGCTGTGTTGCTCTAATAAGCAGTGTGGCAGATGTGATAAGTTGGAGAAGACTTGATTGCAAAGAGTTCGGGCTCTTTTTGGATTCCAACTGGCGATTGAAATAGCATGCCACAAACGTGGCAAGTGCCATACTAGCTGAGCTATGGAATCTCCCCGGGAGGTCAGAAATTCCACACTTGAACTCACCCATCCACCCAACTCCTCGTATCAAATGGAATCCAACAAGTGATTCAAGGAGTTGATCGTCCAAGCACAATTCCCTAGACAGTTCACACTGGAATTCACCGAAAGCCATAGTTGGGTATTAAAACACTTTTGTATCTTCTTTGATTTTTAAGACATTGGACTGACAGTATTAAATTGTGATACGCAAGCCAACTTGTTTGGTTAAAAAAATATATGGTTCCTGTTACCACTCGTTGATGAGTGCCCGTTGTTTTGCAAGAAAAAATCCGAGAAATCATCTGACACGAAAACAGCATTATTTCGAGCGATTACATTATCAAACTGGTCAGCCTTCAGTCCTGGTCTTCGGTACATAACACTGTCGTGAAGTTTTTCATCCCATCAAGTACACAGAAATACAACTGCTGGACGGGCTAATTGGGGGTTGTTCCGAATCGAAAGTCAGTGGAGGTCACCTTCGGGTCGCATCACTATTTCGTCGTGGAGGTACTACGGAGGCGATATCCTTATAAACTTGCCAGCGCTTTGCATTTCTTGTTCAGTACTGTTCCTCAAACCAGAGTCATCGAGCTGGCTTCGAACAAGGTAGTTCGTTTATTACGAAAAATGAATTATTTCGACTTGACGCTAGCAAAGGCACTACTTTTCTCATCGGTTATCAATTTGTGACTGACCCAACGAACCAGCCCTAGTAATGTTAGAACCTTTAGATAATACGCAGAACATGGAACAAATCCCATTACCTATGTATGGGCAACATAATTTTAGTCCAGGTTCTTGTTCAGCTGACAAGTTTTCCCGTTTGAGGTCTTTGATCAGGCGAGATTACATTGTAACAAGCAAAAAGATGGATTCAAATACCTTCCGATAATTCAGACAATGTCTGCCCAGCGGTCTGATGTACACTCGTGTACTTTGCAATTCGTGAATACCCACACAGATCATGTGTCCTTGGCTGGTCAAAGCTGATCAGAGCGGCAGTCTAACGTTTTGTTAAATGTTGTGCGGCAAATTATTAAAAACTACTATCTTCAAGTTGACCATCACTCACAATCGATCGCAGCGTTCGCATTCAGATAGACTCTCCAGCCAGCCTCTTCCGAAAAGAAGCACTAGACTCGAGTTTCGCTCTCATTAACGCTCGTCAGTAGTGCATATCCCTGCCACGGCCGAGATTTGAACTCCGGACATTCCAATCATGAGGCAACCGTGTTAACCACTGCGCCATTGACCTCACATTAGGCACGACCGAATCATCAAATCTGAACGCTCAACCACTCTCGCTTGTGA
>QNGE01001316.1:9591-28085 GCA_008508345.1 Paragonimus westermani | reverse complement strand
CCTGACAATCCACCACAGTGTGAGGGTACTTTAAAATGTAAAAGACGAAGTTTAACGTCAGTCAACTGCCGTTAACCGCCGGCAAAAATTGGTTGTTGAAAATTATTTTGGCTTAATAAAGGACTTACTTACTTGACCGATGTCTCTAGGTGGAGACTGACACAATCCATTTGGGAGGGTCGAAACCGTAAGGTGGTTCAAGGGACTACTCGATCAACTGGATTTACTTCCGCGAAAGTATGATGTTACAAGATATTAGGTTCTTGGGGAACAGCGCTGTTTTCTTGATTTAGTCGAACAAACATGACGTATGTCTGTGTTCACAAAGGTTAGTGCGGTCAGGAGTATTGAACCGGAACACCACACCAGAAACTTCAGAGTTGTGCAGAGCGAGATTGCAACGATTAGGAAAGTGACTGAACAACCGTTGGCAGGAAACCGATCTCTAATAGTGTAAAAATTTAAGACACTGCAATAGGACAGTGTTGTACTTTCAACACGCCAGCCGCGAGCTGTAATTGGACTTCCATTAATGCCGGTAACTTTAACAGCGACAAATTAAAAAGGTCTAATAAGCTGGTTAAAGCGTGATTTTTCCAAATACAGAGAACGTTGAAGTGAGGTGCCTGCTGGTTGTGATTGACGGACGATGCCCACAATTAAAGGATACTTTTGACTTCGTGGATGTGGTTGATCCATTGAATATCAAGAGTAACAAAATGGTTTCCTTAGACTTAACCTCGCTATTCACAAACGTGCCGTTAAGAGAAACTATTGATTATCTGTGCGCTTACATTGTGAACAGGCAACTCAACGTCGGTATTCCCATCGCTGAATTAAAAGAGCTATTACTAGTCTGCACTTCAAACGTTCAATTTCAATTCAATGGAAACCTCTATAGGCAATGTGATGGCGTAGCAATGGGCTCCCCGTTAGGCCCGTTGCTCGCAGATATATTCATGGCCAAACTAGAGACCAATGAACTACGTCACGTCGTCGATAATTGCTGTCTCTATAGACGCTACGTAGACAATATATTTTGCCTAATAAACGTTAAGGACGATACACGGTCTCTACTAGCTGATTTCAATCGTGCACACCCCAACATCGCTTTCACTATTGAATTAGAGACGAACAACCAACTATCGTTTTTAGATGTCACTATGCTTCGTAGAACTGACGGATCAATTCGAAGGTCAGTTCACAGGAAAAAAACGTGGACTGGCCAGTACACACACTTTTGCAGCTTTGTTCCGTTGAAGTATAAGCGAAATTTGGTTTGTTGCTTAACAAACAGAGCGCAAAGGATATGCACGCCAGACACCTTATCCAATGAACTCCAGCACGTTCGAGATGTGCTGAGTCTAAACGGTTATCCCCAGCGGTTTCTGGACAGAAACATGCAACCAAAAGTGAGGCATGAAATTGTCCAGACGGTGGATAAAAAACCCATCTTTATCACTCTATCATACAAGGGTGAAGCTACCAGTGAAATTGTCACTCGCCGAGTTTGCAATGCAGTGGAGAAGGCCTATCCAGCAGCACGGGTTATCTTACTGTTCAATACTTGCCCAGTACTGGTGCCACACCTCAAAGATAGTTTGCCTAGGTTTTCTTCGTCCTTTTGTGTTTATCATCTCACCTGTTGTTGTCAAGCAGGTTACGTTGGGAGAACCACAAGACGGCTATCTGAAAGGATTCGTGAACACCTCCCGAAATGGCTTCGCAACGGTTCGATAAAGCCCATTGCCAGTGCAATCGGTTCCCACTTAATTGACACCGGTCATCAAATTGATCCAGACCAAGCCTTCCGAGTTATCTACAAGGTTCGTCAATCCCACTCCAGAGCTGTCAGGTTGCGACTGTTATCAACGGCCGAGGCTATTGCCATCAGACTCTACAACCCCTGTCTGTGTGCCCAAAAACAGTTCGTGCAAACCCTACATCTCCCTTGGCCAACTATTTCACAGCCACTTGAAACTCAAGCAAGCGTGAACCACTTGACACCGACGACTGCATATCTCACGGCCGGCACGCGTAACAGTGTAACACATTCGCCAACACTCCCACCCCCTTCCAATAGACTGTCATCCGCCCCAGGCCTATGATCTTAATGACCCATTTGACTTGCTCCAGTTTTTTCTATATAAAACGCATGTACCCTATGTAACTGTAAAAGCCCGATGAGAATTACCAAAAACAGCTGTTCGCATAACTGACTTCTTATGAATCCCATGGGAATCTGGAAACGATGCCCACAATTGCGTATTGGCTAGCCAACAATGTAAGTTCCTGGAGGTGAGTAACCGTGCGCGCGAACATTACCCAGTCGATCCAAGTCAGTGTGACCGGGAAACTATGGTCGCGGGTCTGATGGGCTCCTTTCCAATAACAACTTGCAGCTGGCAATGTTTCACGGTTCTAAAAGAACATCTCGTTAGGTTGACTGGAACAAGAATAACAGTTGGTCAGCTTGCATTCACCATATATGGAATTGAAGTTAAGCTCATTGTTGCGGATCCTGGAAGCTGACAATGTACAGTAGCTGCTGAGGATACCCAGTTTGGAAGCAAAGAATTTCGAAACTTTCAGTGGGATACCAGCTTTGGTATGGGCCAACAATCTGTTTGCCAGACGATCGGGAAATTGGCCGAATTCGTAAGCTGAGCATGATTCCCTTCAACGACGCCAACATGGTTTTGGAATATCAGTACATCGAAAGATGGAAGAAAACTTAAAACAGTTCTTTTACAGCTGAAACGAATTTTCTGAGGAGAGGGTTACAGTGACCAGTCATGCAAGTGAAGTTGAAGAGGTACACAACAAGTGATTATCGGTGTGAATACCAAAGAAAACTTTTAGTAAACATCAAGTAAGGATTGGTGTATACCGAATGTGAGCTTGCAGTTTACATGGGCCTGATTTGGTAGCTAGACTTATACGCTAATGAATGTGTGTTGTAGCGTTGAAGCAGAGGATATCTGCTTCGGCTCCCGACTTAAATAGTATCTGCGTAACACGTGTTCTTCGGTCGCAACATACCAAAATTCGCGCGTTCACCTACGAACTAGAACATTTAACCTGAAGTCAGAGCTAATACAGGTTTGAACGTTTCAGCTCTGTAGTATCTCTTTCGGACCACACTAACTGAATGCAGCTATAATATAGAACAACGATTCGATGTTTTGGCCTTGTATCCTTAATGCTGCAGGAAATGTACACAGGATGACTGAGGTACGTCAAGCTAGCAAGGCACACGAATGTATCAAGTAACCGGCTATAAATTGAAAATCGAACCTGCACCCAACAGAAAATACTTTTCACTGTGATCTTCAATTAACTGACACTATAAGCCTCCTATTCTTCAACGGAGACGATAACTTAACCAGACCATCAGAGTCATTGCTACGTGGGATTAACTTCTGACACTATGAGTGACTTATGATCGGTGTGGGAAATAAATCTTTGACAGCCCAACTGTGTAACCTTGTGAACTTTGTAGCACAATGACTCCAAGGGTAAATCTAAACCATGCCGGTAACGTCCGACTGTCTTATTCACATAGGTGGCGTTAGCGGATGGTAGTATAATTTTGATAATACGAACAGCACCGTGAACCACAATGAAGGCTGGTGTACAAGTTCCGCGTAACCTCTATCAGCTTAAGCCCACAGTAATTCAGTAAACCTATATGACTGTACTCCAACCAGTATCAAAGTAAAAAACGTAAGTTATGGCAACATGCATTCCATGTCTAAAAGTATTAAAAACCGCTCCAAAAATCCTCTTTATCCATCACCGAATTTGTAACCGTAACAACGAAACAAAAGTTTCACGAAGCGCTTGCAATCACTTAAACAGAAATTGTAGGAAACTTCAGATTGCACAACAGTCCAGGAGGTTTTCAAATTCATGTAAATGTATATCGTTTATATTTAGATAAACTACAATACACTGAATCGCCAATTTGCGTTCACAGACAGCCAGTTCCTTTCAGACAAAAACATAAAACCAGTTTCGCTCTTGTTAGAGCTCGTCGCTTAAGCATAATATTACAAAAATCTAGATTTGCCGTCCGATCCACATCCCATTAAGTTAATGTTGCTCACCACTGAGTTGGTTACCTCATCATATAGTCTATTTTGATCATGCCTGAAGTTAGATCATCGGCGCGTTGGTCAATACAGCTTTCTCGTGGGTATATGAACCTGGTGTTTTTTTCAAGGGAACCCGAGTGGAAAATCAATAATGAATTGTAAATCAACGATCAACTTCAAGTGATGTACAGGTTATATCAGCCAACTCCCCGAATGTCTGAGCTCGTGTCACTGTAAAATGTGTTGACTGTGGTCACCGGCAAATTTGACAGGGTCTTCCTGCTACTCAGCTGATGCAAAATACTTATCAGATGTGTAGGATGAAACATTTTTCATGCCGAACCACGTCAGCGCTCTAAAACTTTACACTTATAAAACCTATTGAGAGTAGATATAACTGAACCAGACGAATAGATAAAAGCTGTGGAAGCATGTGGATTGCTGACGATTGGAAGCGCCATCGACCTGGAGTACAGACAGCAGAGAGCAAATCTTAATTGACAGTAGAACACTACTGTTCACCAGTGAGAAAAAGCAGTTAGGATAACAAGCTGTGCATACGTCGCTTTGCAGAATCGTATCTTTTAAGGATTATCCATGAAAACTCTAATTGAAGTCGCGTAACGATAATGATCCACCGCAGAACCTTCTACCAATGTTACATTGCGGTGCTGTTTACACAGGTGCATTCTCAAAAGTTGATTCTTTGACCGCCGTTGAGTCAAAAGAGTTGCGATAAAGCTAGCCCCCGGACTGAGTTCTGTTATACGCCTAAGTCACACTATATCAAGGGTATTCCAGGCCTTATGATTGCCGTAGTTTCATAATGGAAAACAGTAACTTAGTAGAACGATCCTAATTCGTCATCTCTTAGGATAGAATATTAGTTAAATTTACAAATGCTACGGCGGCTGTCACTGATGTCCAATCTGGTGTACTTGTGAGCTCCAGTGATCCCAATTTGTTATAACGAATAAAGAAAAAATTGCAACACTTGAGATTTTTTAAGATAAATCTGATGCAGTCAAATTGCTCTCGGTAAAGGTTATATACACGTCGATTCGTACACAAGATTACGTGCAGAACGAGTTGGCAATACAAACAGGCAACATGTAGGTGTCACTTTGACAGGACACTTATAATTGACACATTCTGTCTGTCCGCACTAATAACTGCATCGACACTTCCTATTTGGTACCAAACAGGTTTCGACTTTTTGTGACCTTTTACCCTAAAATCCGAACTGCAAAGTAACCTAGATAAACGGCCGTTTCCATTCGTGGTGCACTAAACACGGTTGGCAATCCCAATCATTCAGACACCGCAGGTGTCTGTACAATCCGGTCTGCCACCCCTTCCTCCTCGACACACAACCACACTCACGCATTATCCCGTCCATGGTTAGGAACTGTCATTGGTCACAATCACGGTCAAAACAAAAGCTTCCAGGCTCTCACACTTTTCGAAGGAAGTAGAGGTTTGTAACACAAAGACACAACATGTTCGCGCTCGGACTGATGTAGACGAGTTAAGCGGTACACGGTCGCACCGAGAGGACTTTGGTCTCCGAGGCTTGTACAGATTCCCCCGACAGAGGAGTTACAAGTCAAGGATCACGCTCACATCAATTCATCTCTTTGACGCACCCCGCAAGTCCCCAGTTGTTCCAGCAGTGATCTCCAATAATCATTTCCAAGCACTTTGTTTTCTGGTTTGTTATTCGTCTATATATATTATACTGTTAGTTGTGTGTTATATTTACGTGTAATTATTGGCGTCACTATCTTTTGGTTCGCGCCAATGCAGCACTCTGCTCTACATACACTAGAAGCAGCTTGGGTTTTCTTTGTGTTCACACTCTTTCTGGTATCACTGATGCTTCCATTGCAATGAATTTAAGTAGACGTTTCGAAAACAAATTTACAGTACGATGTTTAAAGCTTTCTAAGGTGCAAGGCCCCATACATCATTTAGTACGGACAGCGGCTTGACTCGATTACCTGGATGTTACAAACTCAGGCTGCACGTCAAAAAGTTGCTGATCAAATTCAGCTTATCAATTCACCAACGAAAACCGAATTTGTTTCAGAATCGCACTTTCGACCATCGAGGATTCACTGTGAGCAACAGTGACAGTTTAAAGCTGTTGTAAGCTCTCCTGCAATTCAGAGCAGCTGACTACTTAAATCTTAGGAAAGGGAGTCGGACCATTCGTTCCTAGCGAATGATAAAGTGAAGTTACAGATGACACCATGCATCTACTGGTCTTTGGCACCGGCATTATCCGAACAGTAGACGGTAAACAACCTACTCACCTGTCGCACATCATGGTCATTGTGGAGTTCATTGTTAACCCTGCAAGAATGTTTGAGGATGGATTATCGATGAACTATCTTCGTGTGTCTGTGTTTCTCCGCATCCTAGTCCCAGCGATCAAATTAAATTACTCAGAATGATATGCAAGCTTGAACGGTAATCAACAAATGTAATTCTTACTTAATCCGAGGAAAAATATGTTTCTTCTCATGTTAAAGATAGTTTTAATTTGTCAGTTACAAAAGTTTGATAGTAATCAGCGTACGAAACGGAAGACGATGAATTCACCAGACGAGAGGTGGATTAGCATCATCTGTGAACTGATAAGAGGTGGAGGGTGTAGTAGCAACTCCGAGTGCGTCAACATTGGCCCAAACAAATTTTTAAAGTAAACAAATGTTTCAACATTCCTCCCTCCACCAATAAGACATTAGTTCAACACTATCATATGTGACCAAGTGAAAGGTAACAGAAACACTGCATCTGGACAGTTCATGCGCTCACTAAGAGCCGTCTAGCTAGAATTGATAAGTGTTTCGTTCACGGTTTGCATTAGAGAAGTTCACCAGTGGGCATGTTTCTGACACACACGGACGATTTCAATAAACTCACTATACAAATTTTGCAGGAGTAGATAGAAAATGAAGATATGTGCCATAACTGTAAAACAAACTGACAATAAATTTACTGAAACAAAAGAGCACATCAGTAGGCGCGTTGTGTTCGTCTCACACAACAGCATCAACATGCAAAATAATCGGCGCTAACCCAATTGACGTACGGTAATAGGGTGAGTTAAACAAGTTTCTAAGCGGAGCGAGTAATGAAAAATTGAAGATAGTTGTTCACAGTCATCTGAAGCATTCAAATGGTTCTGCACAATTCTAGCTGCAGTGAGTTGAGTGTTGACTACAGTTGGAGTCGAAGACAAAAGATATTGTAAGAGCTGCAAATTTTAACTGAACCTTGTATTGCTGCTCAAAGGGACACGAAAAAACATCGTGTAATTAATGTCATTCATAATTGAAAATGGTGCGCTATTGTTGCTTTACTGCATGAATGATTACGTTGCACAGAATGCTGATTATGGTACAATTTCACTGGCTAACGTGCTACGCTATTGCTACTGTGTAGAAACTAGCTTTCGGTTTGAGCTTAATACATTCGCGATCACTATTACGCATTCTTAGCCACCACAGCTATGCACAAAAACAACCACACTGATACCTCGTTGGCTCACTCGCTGATACCGATATTGCGGAGAAGCTAGCTGTGGGCATTATCGAAGAATAGTCGTGATTTCAAACCACTAAAACCTGACGCCGCCTTCAGTAAATTTCCTATGACGGACCTGTTGCAGTCGTATGAATCTGAGGAGTCCCTCAAGTGCGTGGAATGTCGAAGACTGCTTGGAACTTTTCGCAGTGTAGGCGTTGCATGCGAGGACGGGAAATAGCAGAAACTAACATCATGTCTTCTCATGGTTATCGAAAAGGATAACTAAGCCTTGATTAGAAGTTTGGCACTTTAGGGCTGCTCCACAATACTTTCTTTAAATCATCTGCTGTTTAGGCATGCTCTACCTCTCAACTTAGAAGCTTCTGAAACTGTCACTTTCTTGCTTCATTGAAGAAGGAAACTCAAGATATTCGTGGGCTTATACCCCAACCTCAAATTCAGGCTGCATCAAAAAATTTCCGGATTTTCAGCCAATGAATTATTCAGTTACAAGAAGAGGGTATACTATTCTGAGAACAATTTCAGAATGTCAAAGCGGTAGTGAGTTAAGAGCAGTATGTTATATAGTACTGGTAATATCAGGAAACCTGTCTGCCAATCATAGTAACAATTTAATAAACCAAACTGCCTAAAGATATGAAGGATTTCAACCACTTCATTAAGCCTCAGTTCAGCAGTTAAATGGTCACAATTCGTTTGGTCTTAAACACTCTCGTTTGACGCATCCACTTCACACTTCTACGTGTGATAGAATGATGGAGTAAGTCGCGTCCTAGCAGTCTGCCGTAGTTTCAACACATATTTAGTCCATACATTTTTATAATAGCAAAGTTTCCCATCCGACTGTTAATCCGTTGTTCCTACTATAAACCCCACTAAATACGTTGATTTTACCGGCCATAATATATCAGCATATGTTGTGAACAGTGGTCCGAAACATTCCTTCACTATTAGTCCCACTAGCGTTTAGTTTCATATGACATCTGATTGTATGATTGTACCCCTCCCTGAACTCCACCGATATTCATGTCAAAGATATCAGAGTGCGTAGTTTATCTATACTTTCACTCAGAAATGCACAATCCATTACATACACGTTCATCTTTGTTACTGGTTCTGGTCTGTGACCTTAAGCGCATGAAGATTATCCATTGGATTTCCGGATACCAGAACTGGTTAACTGACTTTGCGATATTCTGAGACTCCCGGTCGCGCGCAAATAGGACCAGTTAGGCTTATCACATCAGGTACGCCCACCATCATGAATTGTCCGACGGTTCCGTTTGGTTTTCATGTGTGGATAAGCTGTGGATAGGCTGTAAAAGGAAAACCGACTTCTGTGGAATCCACACCATGGATTACTCCAACGTTTTGCAACGCAATTACCTCATTTACGTATACGGAGGTCATTCCACTCCATTCAAGTTGGCCCATCGGGCGACGTGGACGAAGTTTGGTGCGTTTCTGAGCAACGACTGGAGCATACTTTAAACATATGCGTGTATTGCACGACTTTATCGTGGGCTGATCTCTATTAATGCTGCAGCGAATTTAAAACGAACTTTTTTTTCGATAAATGCATTCTGTTGTACATTCTTGAGTATTTTGATTTTTTCGTCTACTTTTGTTTCACTCAAATACCAACGCAACTTCCGACCACGAAGAATTAGAGGAACAATGAATCTTAACGGGTCATGCACCGACGCGATACAGATCAGTAAGTCCCTCCAAATGAATGTTATCTTCCGTAGAGACATGCGAAACCTGAAACAACTTTCTGATAGTTGCCATTGGACCTCGAGCGCTTCCGGGTGAGCGCCATACCCTAGGTCCACTGTTGTTGATACTGATGTCCCCGCATTAGATGGTAAGTCTAACAGGGCCTCGACGATGTTAGACGTCCAATGTGCCAATTTAATTCCACCTGAGGACAGTATTCCTTGTAAATCAGATGCGATACAGCTGGCATCCTTAAGCGTATCCACCAATACCAGGCGATCGTCAAAAGTAAAAATCCCTGTCTGCAATTTGAATGACAAGCGTGCTAATTCGATGCCCATCGTCGACTGTGGTCTTAGTGAGCCCATATGACGTTCAGAGGGGCGAAGAAATAGCCCCGAAATAATGGACGGTGGCCTCATATATATCCGGCGGCCAGGCAGTGATTCGTTGCTCCACAAAGAAGGCTTTGCTCACCCGTCTCTTTCGAAAGCATTCATCCCTGGAAACGTTCTAACTAAGTCTAAAGAGGATACTAGGTTCTCTCGGGACCGTGAAAAAACTCGCCCGGTTGTTGGTCAGGAACGGCCACTGCAGTAAGATTTTGTCCAGAGAGATGTCCTTGTGTTTCAACGCGCCGTCGAATACAACTCACACCTTTCCGAGTTTTTTCGGATTTAGAAGCGGATGATGAACTAGGCAACACCGAAAAAGGTATTCTCGTTGGTGGTTTCAGCTCTCGATACACGACCCTTGGTCAGATATGCTTCATTAATATCCCATTATATTTACGCACCAGTCCGGTGTCATGAGCAGTCCGTTAACTAGTAAATTCACGCGTTTTTGGGTCATTTGTCGGGTATCCGGTAAGTATATACTGTCAGACCGCCATGGTAAGCCAGTCTTGTATCCACCATCCCTGAGTGTGTTCCACTATACGCGTAGCTCACTGATCGCCGCAGGATTTGTCGACCTCCCCGAACTGCCCGCGCTCGACAACCTCTATGTAGGACATGCGCCCAGCCAACTGCTCCAGCTCAGCAACTTTCAAGTAATGTAATTCAGCCTTGTTTGTTGACAGTAGCATGGGGTCTTGCAAAGTCCAACCCAAGGTGGTGTTCTCAGAGTGTGGCTGACATCCGCTCCGTGCCCGCTGATCTGTTGTCCATTGTGCCAGCAGTGCATGGCAACCTACTAGTAACTCGAATTTTTCTTCCTCAACGAGATGAAACATATAGGTCAGTTGAGGCCAACGCTGAATGTCTTTTTTAAATATGGTTTCCGCTCGTTAAACCGGAAGACCATCTAAGGCCTTGGCGACGCTGATCCTATTTCCATCGTTTACAGACTCAAGTGCAACGCCCAGCTTTTGACGTTTAATAGCATCTGTCTTGTTCAGTGCGCGAACACTTAGCGTTCGATTGTTTGTTGGCGGCCACAACCGTGTGAAGATCAGAAAAGACTTTAGAATATAAGGCATAGACAAGAAAATGAACCGAGGCAGAAATATTGAGGCCAATTGAAGGAGGTTTGATAGTATCGTCATTGTTGATCACCTTGGGGTCACCGGTGAATTGTTGCAAATATGGAACAGGAACGTCCTTCGCAGATAGAAGTATGGAAGGAAGAGCAAACGATGCGGTTGTCACCGGGGAGCCTTCAACTGATCGGGAGCTACGCAAACGCATCCGTGCATCACGTGTTTCAAATTTGATCCGCTCGGCCATTGCAAGTTCGAGCCAGTAACCTTCAGTCATTTGACGGGTAAAATTGATTTCCACAAAAACGGAGTTACCAGGTCCTCGTAGCTCTGGACGTCTAATGATTATCCAACTTTGCTCAGTTTGCCCGTGATGTCTGGTGATATTTCAAACCTAGAATAGTCGCGTCCGTGATGAAGCAAACACTTATAAGTTCTAACCTTACTTAGCAAGAGAATTCGACCCAAAGGGAGGACGGAAATGACGGCTGATTTCTTATTAATAAAGTGCCAGGGTACGATAAAATCTATATAAAAAGGTAACTTGAAGAAAATAACAACCCTCTACAATAAATCCACCTAATTTGCAAGTTCTGAGACCAACAATGCACATGAACACGGCCAAACACAACAAGCTATTTAATGATGGAGAGATGAAGCGTGAATAAAACCAAGGTGTACACAAACGAAGGTCCAACAGTGGGATGTAAGGACGAACGGACTGCACGAGAACAAGCCTAGGTATGTAAACGACATTCAGCTTTGGTATATAACGAGATTAGCGTTCTTGAGAGAGGTAATTTTCTGCGTGCTTGATTCAAATGGTCGTGCCAGTCTTCACAGGGAAGGCTCACAGTCGTTGCCAAAGCGATTTCGACTGTAAGAATAAAAACGATCACCAAAAGGGGGCTGAATGAAGAAATGCAGCGTGGGCACCGACGGTCTATCAAAACACGGCGATCCTCAAACACTCAACACAGGCAGCCACCTTAACATTCGGAGCCGCAAACGTTGCCACGGTCACCTTCTCACAAATGTAAGGCGTTTCCACAGTCATCGACTACATTTCACATAACACCGTAGCTGCACTGGGACGTTCCGACTGCACGTTTATGGATGACTTGTAACGCACTAACGTACGCATCATCGCAGTGCCGCTGGTATCATCGGCCTGTACCATTACACGTAACAATACGCTGGACTACCCAAGACAAATCGTGTTAGTCAGTGCGAAGGGCAGTTTTCGATGCGTTGCACAACCTGCCACCCGCAGATGCACGTGCATCACTAAGACTGATGTTGGATCGATCCGCCTGGCCTAACATGATTCGGGAAGTGCGGCACTGGGTTCGTCCCTGTTTTACATGCCAACGCCCCAAGTTTATTCGACAAGAGAGCAACCAACCGGAAACCCTCCCAAAACCATGCGATTGCTTTAAACATGTCCATCTGGACCTTGCCGGGTTAATTCCACCTTCTCGAGACTATACTCGCCATCTCACATGTATCGACCGGTTCATTCGCTGACCAGAGGCCACTGTCAGACCTACCACCAGCATCTGTCGATTGTGCTTTCTTCGAACACTGTATTCCACGTTCTGGTTGTCCACCGACAACTACGACCGATCGCAGAACACAGTTTGAATCGGCATTACTTGCACAACTGACGAAGCTGTTAAGGCTGCGTATAATTGGTAGACCGTACATATCTCCGTAATCTTGGAGACAAAAACGGTTTTTAACTTTCTCCGTTTGCTATAATTTTGTGACTAGTTTCAGTTCTTAAAATCGTGTAATTCATTTACCGGAAGTGTTCTTCGTTTTAATCTTCTCAAGGCGTAAGTAAGAAATGTGCGGTAGTTCCATTGAAAAATAACGTTATTTCGCAGGAGTAATGGTGGAATATAGTAAAAACCGGTGTCACCGACGTAGTAAGATATGATTATCTTGAAACTTAAGTGAACTAAGAGAGAAAAACGTGATTATAATTTCGGCGATTGATTAGTTGTTGGAAGTATTGGCTATGGCCACATGGTTGGGGCATATGAGCTTAGTAAAGTACACAAGGCATACGGGTATTAACTGAATATGTACGACCACCAAAAAATTGATGTTTTCCTTCATACTGCCAAACTGGGCTACACCATGGTACAACCTTATGAGTTTGCAATTTTTGCGGAACTGCGAAATGTTTTTCCGAGAAAACAAGATTACTGATCAGTAACCGTGCCAACATTTGGTGTTCTCAAAGAACATCTTACGGAGCGTTGCAGACAGCAACCAGCGAAATAGTAATTCACTTCTAACCGTCCCGAACGATACGCATGATACGCACCGGACGCTCAGAAGAATTCTGTTATGGCCCATAGGGTTTAATCCCACTCCCTAAGGACCACACAAGACCATGTACAATGATCCTACGTCGTCGATGAATCAGGGGAACTAAGCTTTTTATGAATCTGCTAAAGTAAGATATAAGGGTAAACATATTGTAGCGCACAAATATGCTAAAAACAACTGAGCAATTTTGCAGTATTCTTCTAGTTGTAATTGGCATGCCTGTCCATTCACTGCTACCACGGGTGTACACCTGCACGGAAGCTTGACGCCCGCTGAAAGGCGGACAAGATGACATGGTCAACAATGGACATCAAAGAGTACTGCCCACTTAAAAGCTTGTAAAATTTCCGTGCAACTGGCATAGATGACGAGTGAAGGAAAACAGTACCATATACGAAAACATTCACTACTGTTCCATCCAACTGTCCTAGCCTACGAATGAGGGAAAACGGTACCCAATGCTGAATCACCTAATGTGCATGAATGGCTCACTTCGGCTTGATGTACAGTCAGTGACTCAACAAGTAATCCACATACTTCCAACCCGTTCGGCGGATGATATTCAAGTCGTTTGAACCTACGGTATACGGTGCGAAGGTGCAACATACGCTACTTCACTGTCCAACGTAGTCATTCGGTTGAACAGATAACGATTACGAAAAGAGTTCGTCTTTTACCGAAATTGACAGACGAATTTCATCCACCTACATGCTTACGAACGGCGTCGCGTACTTGGAAGTAACACAACATGCTGTCGCAGCAGAACACCACATGGGCTGCCCTCATCTGCGCAGCCAACTTGTCTATCACAAACGTCTTCATTGGAATGCGTTCTGCCATCATTTCTCGAAAAATTTCAGAGAGCCTACGTAGTGCCGCATAATTCTCACTACGAACGTACCCGTACATCACCGGTCGGCCGTGCCTTATGCCATCTCTTTCCATGAACTGGTATAACTTCCGCCCACGAAAGCATGAGGAAACTTTTGATGACATACTTTTGTCTGTTTGTCCCGTGGGTGGAATCCACATTCACAACATGCGGGAAACGCTGACACAGATTAATTTGCATTAGCAAGGCAAAGTAGATATGCGTGTATCTGTTGTCTTCATTCCTCATGGTGCGCCCCACACCTGTCTCACTAATCGCCGACAGAACTTCATAGAGGTTCTCTAATATTCCGTTACCATTCTTACATAACAGTCTTACTGGACATTGCAGGATTCAACCTGCGACGGATGTTTCCAACGTCAGCGATAGTGATAAACTTCCCGTAAACATTCGCTACATACTGCTTAATGTCAACAGTTGGTGTGTTGTACTGGAACAGGTTTCTGCATTCATTCAATTCGCTGATGGTAAGTTCGCTATTTGTAAGATGGGACTCACATACCAGATGACTGAGAGGGAGATTGTGATCTGAATCGAAAGCGCTCACAACCAGACAGGCATTTCATCGGACCACATGAAATCGTGAACTGTAACATGTGTCGCAAAAACTGACGTGTTAAAAATAACAACTGTTAATCCACTAGACACGTCGCAAACCCATGCATACACTACCACTCCTCACATTTCGTACAACGGTAATAAATCCGAACAGTTTCCAGGGAATCAAGCCAACTTACCTTATCGTATTTGAGAACCGTTTTCGACCCACCGCTCGTCACACGAACGTAACTAATGCCTACATCCTCCCTGTACCTCTGAAGACACTCCTAGAACTGTGAGAAAATGCAGAACTCACGTTTCCCAAACATCGCCTTGACAGCCACGATATAATCTATTTCCAAAAAATAAAAAAGTAATCCGATGTGATGAATATTGTCTGCACCATCATATGTCTAGATGTACATTATTTCGGAGACCATGTATTAATATTGCCACAGGCAAGCAATCACAACAGCAGCCACACTGTAACATGCAGGCCAGCCGACTCTACTTTGAATGCCCGTGACTTCATGGATGAACCTTCGGGCAACGTGGACGCACCAGGGGACAGCGTTCTTCCGAAGTAGGGGGTTCGAACAGCAGTTCTGAAAAGAGAAACAATACAAAATTGCATGAGCCAAAGGCCCAGTAAGCCATGCACACGACTTACACAAACGCGAAGCAAAACGGCACCGACAACACAGCAGCACGCCCCGTCGCACAACTCAAATTTAATTCGTGCGCACTCGCTGGTTTCGGCTGCGCGTTACAACACCGAGTTCCGAGAACGGCACCATATAGTCATCTTTCATTAACGGCCAGTTTAAACAAACCGATGAGAATTCATTAAATAGGCTTCGGCGATTTCAATTTCCGCACCATGCACCGAGCTAGTAAACTAGAATAAGCAGTGAAATAATTTTTCAACCTACGATAACGGAGGAAATCATGGTCTACGACTAGCATCTAAGGCTGTTAAGCGTGTACCGAGCACGCACCACAGCATATCACCCAAGGTTAAATGACCACATGGTCCGCTCCCATCACCGTCTCCCAGCTCCATTACTTATACGCGAGCGGACGGATTGGACGGAAGCTTTACGCTAGTTCTACTTATTGTACGCGCTTCCGCTCATGATGACTGTATGTCCCAGCGCCATTAGTCTATAGTCGTCGCCTTGTCCCACCAGCTGACATTGCAGCCAGTAAGCAATACTGTTGGGGACGCTCGGGATCACGTTAACAGACTAGTGAATTGCGCGCGGTCTCTAAAAGCCACTGTCACACGCATCCAACAATCCTCGTCTTAAGGTCCTAAAGAACTCAGCACTTATGAGTTCGTGTTTCTGTGAAAAGACCCTTTCAAGGAACCGATACAGCAACCAAATGTAAAACTTTTCGTGCCATCAAACGATCTGTAAAAGCCTATGTAACCGAAAGTTTCGGCCAACACCTCTCGATCGCCCACATTAAACCCGCCTCCAACAACTTTTTCTCTGACAAGCTCCTTCCTCAAACTAAGACCCGACTGCGGAAAAGAGTCCAATTCCCCACGCGCTATCCAGAGTAGTTCATTTTTTAATCTAGCGTAAATTTTGAATTCGGTATTCCACTGTGCATACATCAAGCACATGTAAACCGGCAACCCAAATCTTCTTGTAGGTACACCCTGTTTATTTATGTTGTAAGTGCGACACCCGTATACGAGCGCAGATATCATCAGGGATAACAAAATATTTGTTACGGTGAGTATCTGCTTTTTTCTAACTTTCGTGTGCTTACCTATCCTCGGTTCTAGGTATAACATGATGCATAGAAATAGTTGCCGGGCTCAGGGAGAACAGCCATGGACGCCGTAGCGCTCTGTACCTGTACCCCATGTCATGTCCCCAGGACGCGTTTTCGGGTTAGTTGGATCATGCACGACTCGTCATCAAGACAGTAGCTTTTGCTCAGGGTCAAGTTTGTGTGCAGAAGGCTTACTGCATTAATTAACCTTAGGAAGAACTGATGTGGTGACAGCAACTTCGACGTCCTTAAAATCCTAAAGGACCTACTACGTGAGAGTTAACCTACTAGTATCACCTTACCTGTTCACATTATTTTGTGAATTTAGCTATAATACGAATCAGTGGCATCAAAGTTAGTGTGGTGGCGTGAGTGTCGGAGCTTTACTCGTGGTCGCATGGTGAATCCGCACAATCTTCAATACTTCAGATGACATTCACCATGATGACCATGTTTTGGCCATTACCACAGGAAGGGCCTTTCAGCCTAATGGTCGACTGAAGTTTCCGTTGACACTCGTCCTTCTTGGCGGCTGCCGCGCGGCTGTGGTAAAGGTTTTTTTCAAGTCCACCTCCCTTGCGCCTAAATTTGTTGCAAGGTGGATAATCAGTGGATGAGGTTTGCTGGGGGGTTCACCGTCTTTTCGTTACGACTTCTAAATCGCGTTAACAAAAGGTTGGGGGAAATTTTGGACTTATGAAACAAGGAGCAATGAACTAGCTATGCGTTAATTTCCTTACTTGAGAATGTAGGCTGGCTGGCGTTCATTTCCTTACGTCCGTTTCGACCATTCTGGTTCAGTCGGAATGACAGAATGTTGAACACTTGAAAAGTGATAGGACAGTCCACCTATGTGTACCCCAATCCACGAACAGCTTCTTTTCTCCTTCCACTTATTCGGTTTATGGGAATAAATATTCATCCAAACAGCTGTTAAAACTTTGTGGATACTAGAGGCTTCAATGCTGGAATGGGATGCCAGACCAGCATGGTGTGAAAGAACGACGACCACAAAAGTTACCACGCAACATTTCAACCCATCACATACTAGTCAGGCAGGCAAAGAATGGGGGTGACTGATAACTTCTCTTCGGAGAACTTTATATTTAGTTTGGAGAAGACGTATGTCAGTGAGGTTGCGCTGATATTATTTACTGAAATGCAACAAATGCTCAAAAACTCATTCGTCCCGTCCTTGTCTGAAGATAACTTGTCAGTATCATAGCCGCTCACTGACTTGTCAATCATATAAATCACCGTCAAACGCAAACTTAAGGAAGCCCTCACTGTTGAATCGCACTTCGCGATTTAGAATAGTCCGGTCAGTGACGCGCAATCGACGATCGCAGTAGCGCTTTTTCAGACGGTCCGGTTAATGGGACTATCTTCTCAGTCCAAAAGCGTCAGAATAGACCGTCAAAAGGAAGAGACATTATTTGATACTATTTGACGGAATTACGGCAAAAGAGCTCTTCAACATTGAGTATGAACTAACCGGATACACGAATTATCCAGCAGAAAAGTTTTCAAATGGAGTAACCAAATACGGGTCCTCAAATGGTTACGAATCAACGGGAAGTGAGCCCACCAGGCAAGTCGGGTGTAGATGAATATGAGGGAATGCCAAACAATGTCGAGAGGGAAAGCTTCAATAGATATGTATTTATATGAAACATCCTTCCCCAGTTACGAATTTGAACAGTGAAATCAGAAGACCGGTTTTGCAAGATGGTAATACCATTTCGTATGTTCTCGTCAGTTGCTAACACATAACAGCGGTGAAAATAAAAAATGTTTAGGCGATTTAAGTTCATGCATCAAGTCAATGTATACACTGGTCTGTCATTGGTCAAAACCATGGCAGACGGAGGTTCAAGGTCAATAGCTTTTGCACACAGAGGACCGGCTTGCTACGCGTGACTAGCAGCGCTTCGAGTGATTTAAGAATGACAGGCTTGTGATGACGCATCAACACGCGGAAAGCGTTTGTCGGGTCGACCACATGACCGGTCTCTAGCAGGTGTCTGGCGATCGAAGAAGCCGGCTTGCGTTGTTTGGTAGGGTCGCGTCGGGTCACACCACA
>QNGE01001315.1:84363-162270 GCA_008508345.1 Paragonimus westermani | reverse complement strand
ATCCTCAATCAAACGGATTGACGGAGAGGAACAATCGCACAATCAAGGAATGGTTGGCTGCGAAAGGAGGAAGCTGGGAAGAAACGTTACCGTTGATTCTGTTGGCCCACCGCTGTTCGCCGCAAGGGACAACGAAAAAGTCGCTATTCGAGCTAATGTATGGGCGCGTGCCACGCTTGCCAGTCGATCAGGAGGTTGGTTTATAGGGAGACCGATGGATGAGCACGCAGGTATTAGCAGAAGCTCGAAGATCGGCCAATCGAAACTGGAAAAACACACAAGAAGCTTCTAAGGAGTGATCAACTGCGAGGTTATCTGGTCGAAGAACTGTGTTTGAACCTGGTTCTAAGGTTAAATAGTGAGACCGGCGGAGCGCGGGGGAAACAGGACCTGGATCTAAGAAGTTTCTGGCAAAGTGGAGAGGACCGTATGTAGTAGTTGAACGTTGTGGCCCAGTGTATCTGATAAAGAGTGAGAAAAGTCAACCAGCTTTGTAAATGGTACGACACTCCGATCAGAAGAGGATGCACACCAGGTGTGTCAACAGCACTGAGGCCGGCACGCAGATCGTCGAGAGAATGAAGAGAACCTGAACGCCTTTTGTTACGACTGGAACAATCTTTGCGTGGGTAGGAGCGTAGTGAGGACAGATGGTCGCACTATACTACTTACACCACCACTATTCATTAGCAAGGCGACAGCATGGATCAAAATGGCCGCGAAACAAATATGGGAGAGATACGGGAAGGATCACTGGAGGGCAACACCACATGAAGTGGCTTTTACTACATGATTGAATTGAGACTTGGTGTCCTAGGCTACCGGAACATCCTCAGATAAGCTCCGTGTGCAACTGAGTGTTTTTGTTCGTAATCCGGTTGAGACGTATAACTTGTGTGCTGGTTTCCCCGAATTAGTCCACTTTGTGCCATCCGCCTTCTCGGTTCTCAACACCACGTGTGGTGGTGGTTAAGCGCAGACTTCCTTTAGCCTCGGTTACTGTAACAGGCTAATCCGAATCGGATGCTGCCAACCAACCGTATGGTTTAGTTAAATTTAATGTACATTTTCGAGATGCCAGTGTTTTACTGGTCTTGTATATTTTATTACTTGTCATCCTGATAACACGCCTATAGTGTGCTGTCTAGACTTTTGTCCGGTCTATTCTTTTCGACCTTGTTGTGACTGACGCTACGGCCTATGAGCGCTGAACAGTCAGCGGAACAGCGGTTAATGAGAACATTCGTGAAGGCAGGGAAAATACGTGTCCATTTCAACTAGGAACTGGAGACTTCTGCGACAAAAATTACGCAAGGTGTACTGGTGTGTTTGAAAGGCTGATAGCACCTTTACTTTGCATAGAATTCGCCGTGCCATTTTGTAGTCAGAATAGACTTCTACATCTGTCAAAGACGATTCACTGTCACTGTGCTTGATCTGTTTGTTTTGGTGATGCTGTTTTTTTCGACACGTGCGACGTTGTCACAGTTAATCACAGGCGATTATTTTCGCCAGATTTTAGATACCTGCCACTTGCAAGTTACAACTTGAATCTAGCCACCGTTTCCATTATCATGATGAATTATCTCTAGCGGAAATAAGTTGGACCTGGGACACTACGTTCGCTTCAAAGATTACATAAACTATGAGAAAATTGGATTAACAGTCACTCTTGAATCTGAACGGGCGTATTCGGGGTTGTCAACTGAGTGACGTACCGTCATTGACCACAGTAATGCCGCAACTCGGTAGCCGAATGAACTGGGTTTAGGTTTTGTGTCGCACAGAGAAAAGGGTTACAAGAATTGTCAAACCTCATCCAGCTGCGTCAAGCTGGGTCCAGAAGGAAGTTTAGCTGCTAGAGAGTACGCGAAGACTGATGACAAAGGGAGGGCACACGCAAGACAATCACATTTGGCATCATGCCAGTTGATGTGATTAACGAGGAAGTCAGGCGGCCAGGCCTTTGAACGGATCTCAAACAATTGTCAACACGCTCACAGAAAATCCTACTTTATACTGCACAGCTGAAAAATTGAATGGCCAGAAGACTTTATCTACATGGAACGAAATACTCGTTCATCATGTTTCTACCATATTACTAAGTGCTTGTCAATTGAATGAGGCATTACAACTGTGTCTCTCCGTAGACCGAGTGCAGAAACCATTCGTTGAAACGCACTAACAATACATACGATAATATATCAACGTTATACTTGAGCATCTGTATTCATATGTGACTATTCATAAACGAATGTTTTAAACTGAAAACGAATCAATATACGAAAATAATACCAGAGGCCTCGAGCATATTCCTTAAATTGTTCGGACACTGTGATTGGCTGCAAAGCATACGATGATGTATGAACAAAATATGTTGTTAGGCTACGCGCAACCACCGGGGACTAGTACTCTTACTCATTAGAACTTTGGACAAGACCGGAACATACTACTGTTGTGAATCCAAAAGGCGGACGACACAAAGGTTGCTTTATTGGGGAAACCAACACACTACTTAGACGTCTGAGCACGACAAGAAACGGAAACACTCATTTGCACACCATACTCTTCTGAGGATACTCCAGTCGCTCTAGACACCATGTATCAGTTCCGTCGTGTAGCGAAAGCCGTTATATGTCATTTTGTCCTCCAACGATCCATCCCGTATCTCTGCCGTATTTATCACGCGATTATCTCGATCCGCGATCATCTCGAACCGCTGCTACTGAATAGTGGTGTGAGTAGTATGGTGCGACCGTATCTCCTCACTACACTCCTCCCCCAGCAAAGATTGCTCCAGTCGTAACAAAAGGCGTTCAGGTTCTCTTCGTTCCCTCGATGATCTGCGTGCTGGCCCCGGTGCTGGTGACACACATGGTGTGCATCCTCTTCTGATCGGAGTGTCGTACCATTTACACAGCTGGCTTCCGTGCACTCGATGTTGACTTCTCTCATTCTTTATCAAATACACTGGGCCACGACGTTCAATTACTACGTACGGTCCCCTCCACTTCGCCAGGAACTTCCTAGATCCGGGTCCGGTCGCCCCCGCGCTCCGCCGGTCTCGGTATTTAACCTTAGAACCAAGTTCAAACACAGTCCTTCGACCCGATAACCTCGCAGTCGATTGCTCCTTAGAAGCTTCTTGTGTGTTTTTCAAGTTTCGGTTGGCCGATCTCCGAGCTGCCGCTAATTCACGAGCGCTCATCCGTCGGTCTCCCCATAAACCAATCTCCTGGTCGACTGGCAAGCGTGGCACGCGCCCATACATTAGCTCGAATGGCGACTTTTTCGTTGTCCCTTGCGGCGAACAGCGGTGGGCCAACAGAATCAACGGTAACGTTTCTTCCCAGCTTCCTCCTTTCGCAGCCAACCATTCCTTGATTGTGCGATTGTTCCTCTCCGTCAATCCGTTTGATTGAGGATGATATGGAGTTGTGCGTATTTTCTTGATTCCCAAACGCTCCAAACAGTTCCGAAACTCCTCACTTTCGAAGCAGGGGCCTTGATCAGTCAATATGCTTCGCGGTATTCCGTGATCCGCTATGATGTGCTCCATCACAGCCCTGCACACCGTGCTTGCGCGCTGATCGGGTATGGCGGCTGCTTCGATCCACCTTGTGAAGTGTTCGGTCATGATTATGATGTATTGATTTCCGGAGGTCGTTGCTGGAAAGGGGCCCATCACATCCACCGACCACAGTTCCCCAATTTTACTGACCGGAATTGGTTGTGTGGGATACTGACTGGGGTGGTTAGTGCTCTTCAGTAACTGACATTGCTGGCACGCCCGCACATAATTGTTAACGTCATTCTTCATTCCCGGCCAGTATGCTCTTTGTTTCAGCATTTCATAAGTTCGATGACAACCCGTATGAGCCAGCTGATGACATTCTTTCACAATTGTCGCCCTCAATTCCGCCGGTATGACCGGGACGTTTATTCCCTCTCGCAATTGGCGCATCAAAATTCCGGCACTATTCAGCCGCAAATCGGACCAGTGCATTCTGAAAGCTTTCAATTCCGGATTCAGCTCGTCCTCTGGCGGTTGTCCTCCCGACAAGAGTCGGTCAATCACCGTCCGGATCGTCGTATCCATTCTCTGTGCTGCTTGTAACTTCCCGGGGTCACTCTCCAGTTCAATACTGTTAACTCCGACCACGTCCTTGTGGACCTCATCGAAGTGTTGCGTTCGGGAAAGCAAATCGGGCACACAGTTCTCTTTCCCGGACAAGTGGCGAATTGTGAAGTCGTACTCCTGTAGTCGTAATGCCCAACGAGCCAGCCTTCCTCGAGGGTCCTTCGCCGATTTAATCCACTCCAGCGGTTTGTGGTCAGTCTCCACATGGAACTGTCGGCCGAGCAAGTACGGCCTCCATTTTTCCAAGGCCCATACGATTGCCAAACATTCTTTCTCTGTCGTTGAATAGTTTCGTTCAGCAGGACTCAGTACCCGACTGGCGTATTCCACCACACCGTCCTCCTGCTTCAGTACCGCTCCAATTCCTACATCACTCGCATCCGTTGAGACAATGAAGCTCTGTCCAGTCACTGGCAATTTCAGAGTCAGCTGTCCTTCTTTCATCAAGCGTTGGATCTCGACGAACGCTTGGTTGGCTTTCTGTGACCAATGAAATTGGCAATCCTTCCTCAGAATTTCGTATAACGGACTCGCGAGGTCATGGAAGTTTTTGATGAAGCGGCTGTAGAACCCGACGCGACCGAGAAACTGTCTCAGCGTCCTCTTCGATGTTGGCACCGGAATAGCCTCGATTGTCAGCAGTTTCTCGGGCAGTGGCTGGACCTCCCCCTGACCGACCTTGTGACCGAGCAGTGTTACCGTTTGCTTCGCCAGTTGAGACTTTGAACTATTGATCCGGAGGCCGGCTGTCTCAATCTTCTGTAGCACTGCTGAAACGTGTACTGCATGTTCTGTCTCATTTGTGCTGTAAATGACGATATCGTCTCCATAGACAACAGTGTTGCTCACTCCGTCCAACACCTTCAGCATCAGTCGTCTGAACGTGAACGGGGCACCTGAGAGTCCGAACGGCATCCGCTTGAAGCGGTATTGCTTTTCACCCACTGTGAATGCTGTCTTATCTCGGTCCGATTGTTTGATTGGGACCTGCCAATATCCGGACCGTAAGTCGAACACTGTAAACACCCGGGCGTTCTGCAGCTTGTCAAAAATCTCCGCCACCGACGGGACTGCTACCACTTTATTGATCGTTATCTCGTTCAGCCGCCTGAAATCGACACAGAATCGAAATTTACCGTTAGGCTTCTTTACCAACAAGACAGGAGAGTTGAACGGGCTATCGGCCTCCTCGATGATTTCTTCCTTCAGCATGTCCTTCACTTGTCGTTCAACTTCCGGCTGCAAATGCACTGGAATTCTTCGGGGTCCGAATGGCCGAAATCGCTTTGATTCGATGGGGATTTCATGTTCAACCCAGTCACAATAGCCATACGGGTCCTGATCCGTAGTGAACAATCCCTGAAACTTGCGTATCACTTTGTTCAGCAACTGATTGTCACAAGTTGGCATTGCTCTGGGTACGTTCACTTCAATTTGTCCAAGCTGGGTTTTGCGCTTTCCCACCAGTGGAACCACCCCATACTTCGTTACCAGTTTATCATGCTTCAAATCAATCACGGCTTCAACGCGGTCAAGAAAATCCGCCCCCAAGATAGTCTGACGTGCGTCGGGGGCAATGACGAACGGTTGGTTGACTACCTGACCATCGATTCGAACACCATATTCTGCCAGGCCATCAACTTTGAGGGCAAACCCACCGACCGTTCGGACAACCATCGCACACGGCCGCACAGTCTTTCCCGGCCTCGGCCCAATCAACGAAATCGCGGCCCCAGTGTCAATCAAACAGTACTCCAATTTACCATCGACTTCTAACCTAGCCTGAACCGCTGTCTTATCAACCGCCCCTATCACCGGATCCCCATTCCCAAACAAAAAACAATCGACAAATCGTTTATTAGCGTACGACCTTTTCTTGCCGAGTGGGCAAAACCTTCGCCAGTGTCCACGTCTTCCACATCCGTAACAAACGTCGCGACGGCTCTCCTCCTTTTTCACTTTCAAAGCCGCCACTTCCTCAGTCAACTTTTCCACCGCGCTTCGAAGGTCATTCAGTTCACTCGGTCCGTTTGCCTCCACCTCGTTGACTGTCGCAGCATTTTCTGCTAGCAATTGTCGAGCTGCATCGGCCAACTGTTCCAGCGTCATGGGCTGTGTGATGACAGCGACCCTGAGTTGATCCCGGACTGTTGGTGGCATTCCGTCCAAGAACTGTGCCATCAGCAGTCGTTGTTCTGAGTCCTGGTCCAAATGCGGCAGGGCTCTTGACAACGCTGCCCGCAGGGACATGGCGTAGACCAGAGCATCGCCTCCTGGTCCAAGCCGGGCGCCCTTGAACCGCCTCATCGCCTCCTGGCAGTCGGCGGGGCTGTCGAACCCGGCGATCAGCGCCTCCTTCGCGGCGGCCCACTCCAGCTTCGCAGGGCCCCTTCGCGCCGCATCCAACACCGCCTTCGCCCTGCCCTTGAGCAGCATCCGCAGGGCCGCCAGCTTCGCCCGGTCCGCCTTCACTCCGACCGCCTCCGCCACATCCTCGAAGTCCTCCAGGAAACTCCGAACATCCCCGTCTTCAAAGGGCTGCGGCCATGGGATCTTCATCCTTGAATCCTGGTCACGGCACCAATTGTTGTGGATCCAAAAGGCGGATGACACAAGGGTTGCTTTATTGGAGAAACCAACACACTACTTAAGCGTCTGAGCACGACAAGAAACGGAAACACTCATTTGCACACCATACTCTTCTGAGGATACTCCAGTCGCTCTAGACACCATGTATCAGTTCCGTCGTGTAGCGAAAGCCATCATATGTCATTCTGTCCTCCAACGATCCATCCCGTATCTCTGCCGTATTTATCACGCGATTATCTCGATCCGCGATCATCTCGAACCGCTGCTACTGAATAGTGGTGTGAGTAGTATGGTGCGACCGTATCTCCTCACTACACTACCTGTCGGAACATATTACCTGCATGTACTTCACTTTTTTGCATATCTGCTTCAGATTATTCAGACGCTTATACTTCGGTGAACTGACGACAAGCCTGGTTAACATTCCGTATCATCCACCTAACAAAACCATTTATATGCATTATTAGGAAGATCCTTCATAAGGGATTAGCCCTGAATAGGGTTTTCGTCATTCACAAGTAAACTTAACATTTACGTCATTAATCTCATGTTATTTTCTTCCACCGCCTGCACATAGAATTGTTCAGTGCGGCGGACGAAATGTACATATTGTTCCCTCTTGACGACCTTCATAACAGAATGGACCACATGTTCCAGAATTCAAATACACCATTCCTTCGGGCTCAGTACTTGATCAGGCTCACCACCTATCGACGAATTATAGTGGACTCGGAACTGCTGCTTCATTCTCACCTTCACTGTGTTCCAGACGTTCTCAGTGGAATTCAGCATAAGCAAATAAGGTACTAATCGCAATAGCTGCCCTCCTTGATGAGTATATTGGGAAAAGATGCTTTCCAAATCAGTATGGCAAGGGGCAATGCCACAAATTACCATAATTTTTAACCTGGCTGCTCCAATCTTTGGTTTATCCATCACAGCATGAAACCAATGTCTACAGTCAGTACGGTTGTGGGCACCTCTTTGCACCATACAGGTCTTAATGGAACTTTCTGTCATCGTTCCGATCAAATGTAAGTTTCGGTCTCTGTTGCTGGTGACAGAAGTGCGTGCTTTCGTTCCCTTCAGAGGAAGTCCCATCGAAATTGTGCAAAAGTAGTCTAAGTTCGTCTCATCAATCCAGCAAGCAGTCTTGGAGATCGCATAGCGGCAACAAACGATAAACAAAATGCCGCCGTACCGCTCGCTTCTCATTCGTGTACATTCTGACGGAAACTGGGCACAGCTTTTTCACAGTGATAACGGCCCAGTACTGACTGACAGTAGTTGTCGATACTTCTTTTGCAAACTATGCTTTCGCACGTATTTTCGAAAATACGAGAGTTACTGTGGCGGTCGTGAAGGTCCATTCGAGTATCATATTGATTTCTGACTCATTCAAAATTTTACTTCTGTCTTCTGCGGAGTTGCGCTTCGCAACTGATGCAGTCGAAATGATGCCACTTACACGCGGTCTTGTAATTGACTCCATTTGGGCGAGCTACCATGCACCAATCATCTCCCCTTTCAGATGCTTCAAGACTGCGCCTGCCCGCATCGGGACCGATACGACTGCACTCGCGTCCGTCACCCATGGCTGATTTTTTAAACACTCAAACATGTTTACGGCGCCACTTGGCTGTACCTGTGTTGTAGGTCACAGGATTGACGACATTCATGGGTTTGTGCTCTCCGCCCCCTATAGGCTGGACCACATGACAACTTTGACTGCCCAAGTGTTCTCACGGATATCGCACTATCACAGCAGCCAATGAGTGCAGTCGGAATCGAAAGGCCGCAAAACATGACTCCACTAGACCAATCGTAAACCACTTCCATAGCCTGAAAATGCTATGGAGAGATTCTACTGCCCTAAAAAGAGAGATACTTGTGAACAAAAGAAAAACCACTATGGGAGAAAGTATAGAGTCCACGTGCATTTAATTCTAAAATATCTACGATCCGATTGGTTGCTGCTAGACATATAAAGATATATGCACAATACGGTGGGTACTAAAATGAATCGAATATGAACAAACATAAAAATTTTGGGACTGAATCTTTTTGTTTTGTGCCAAGGACACGGATGGCACAAGGGAAAACCAATCCATGGGTTATGCGTTTCAACAGGACCACAAACAAAAACATTCATCTGCTTACGACACTGATCTCAGAGCGTCATGGTTGCCACGGTCTCCAATGCTCAGTTCCTTTAGGTAGTAAGAAACATTTCATTCGATGTTGCACTTCAATGTTCCTTCTTGTATTTTTAGCGTGGTCATTTCGATGTCAAAATCCATGCTCTTGGCCCGCTACTGAATAGTAGTGCTGTGAGCAGTATAGTGTGATCGTTCGTCCACAGTATATTTCTATGCCCTGGGAATCACGATTATGCAAATCTGCTGTGGCGAAGCTACTGAATTTTGGGCTTTTAGGAGAAACCTGGTTTTTCGAACAATATTCATAGGGTCATCTACTGGACTTAACAGGGCCGTTACTGTGCTTCTTCTGTAGACGAACGGGCAGTCTGCGCATTATTCACAAGTGAATGAGTTCCGAAGTTTACATTTGACGATTCAGTCGTGCTCAGCGTGTGTTCACTGACGCAGTGGTGAACACAGTTGCCTCGTGGGATTGTGACCACAGTCCTAGTCCCCGCCATGGCAAGGGTAGGCACTAGTGATGAGTTGTAACAAGGGCGAAACTCGACAGGGGCTTAATGTAAAGTCTACGGGAATGAAACGGTTGCGATCAACTGTGAGTGATTTTTAACTCGTATAAGCCAAATCCCCTACCACTGATCAGTGCCATCTATCACATTCGGTTGCACTCCGTTGATAGACTGGTTCTATAGACACTTATTACCAGCTGCCACGAACGCTTAATTGCGAGATAGGAGGCCTCACAGTCGCTTTATCACAGTTTGAAAATAAAGAGTTTGTAGGAAGTTTATTATCTTTGTAGGATACTTTGAAATCATCCTAGTCAAAACAACTAGTGAAAGCTAAGTACGTCAACCATTTTGTGATTTTCCAGTGACGTCCATATATTTGACGACACAGCACATGATCAGCCCAATTCATATTACAAAGGATGAGAGTACTCAAACCTGTGGTTTATCATTTTCTACATAGTTGTTTCGTGCACTTTACAGATTGATCGATAGATGGTGAGACTTGGATAATGATCTAAGGATGTTGACTGGTTACCAGGACGGCAGTTGAACTCCTGTGATTTTTTAGTGTAACTTAGTCGGCCACATGCACAAAAGTGTGAAAAATTCAAGGCATTGATTCCTTCAATCTGTATGAAATTGGAGAATGGAGTTTTTCCAATCCTAACATTCTATGTTAAATGAAGCAGATCAGGATTTGAGGTCTGTCCAACTTACTGACCTCTCAAAGTGATAATGAGGTTGTACTCACTGGAGAGTGACAAAGTGCTATGCGTTTATTCCTGAATAACATTACATCTAATTTTAGATTGGTACATCGTAAAGGCATGCCGATGAACAGAAAAGGCAAGGTAACAAAAAGTGCGAGTTATCTAACACTACAAAGGTGACCATCAATAAGGCATTCACATTCATCGCCCCGGAAACGTAGCTTACTTTTTGACTTTTCAACCAATACAAACCGAGCTGTACGTCACACTTCGTCGGCCGCCCACGCATCAGACATGCGTGTCTGGACTAAGTGCGTGGGCCGACCAATAACAGAAGGGCTGGCAGAGAAGTCCGCCTGACCTTGAGGTGTCGAAGGCCGTCACGATGCTAATTCCACGTCGTTAACGCTTCCGACAAACCTTCAGCTGCACCGTACGGTAACGACCGTTTTTGTCGTGTCAGTTCGTCGGGAGCATACTGATGGTGAAACCTTCTACGATTAGATATAACAATGTGGAGAAGGATGTCGCTGATGACGCCTATAGAGACTGGAGGGAACGAAATAATGTCGCGGTGCGTAAATCACGCGCAAAGAAACGTGCAGCAAAGTCTGTAATGATCGATATGTAAGTGGCTGATGTTCGTTTTGATTCGATCATGTGAATATGTGATGTTTAGTGCGTATATGCACATTTTGTGACTTTATTTCATAATTGGGTTTACTGGAAGATTCTTTGGAAAGCTTTTATTTTACTCTCTTCTCACTTAGTGAAACGAGTTAAGAAATTCATGGCGGCCTGGTTTGTGCGGCGATGCAGAGACGGGATGAATCCCCGTGCCTAGAAACCTGTGCAGGCTCCTTGATCACACCCTGAATTGGTTTGCCATTGTATCGCAGTGTGCTAAATCAAGTTCGATTACCACTGGTCAGATAATGATTCTTTTAACATATCAGCTGAGCTTACTCCAATTCAGCTGCTTGAGCGTGCTCACACAACCATGTTGGATGAGCGCAATGCGAACACACGTCAGTGGTCTGTTGGGGTTTGTCAACGCAGGTAACGTCAAAAGATAGTTATCTCACGGTCTAGCGCTTGCTCTGACTAATGATAAATTCGGATGATCGACCGATTGTCCTAACGCCACCAAACATCAACTGAAGATACACGTGATTTGGCGTCGACAGATCCGAAATTGATAACTGCCAATTTTGGCTTGGAATTCGGTCGCTCTGTTAAGCAGTTCTATTAGTCTAATTTAAGGCATTTGCTGCGTTTAGTAAGAGTATTTAAAAAATGGACGTGACTATTGTGATGCAGGAATGAATTATCGTTTCTTAATTTCAAAGGCGATCTGGATATGAATGACGCAAAGCGCATCTTGAATTCTAAAAAAATTTGCCACTAATTGGAAAATCCAAATGCTGACCCCCTCTTCAGAAACTTCCAAGCACGCTATCGCAGTCAAGCATGTGGGTCCAACTTACTGATGAGAACTAATATAGATCAGAAACATTCTTATGGCAATAGGTGCTACAGCCAGACAGGCTGTAGTTGGCGCTACTCCTGGCCACTCTAACTATTGACTTTTGGCCAAGAGAGCTGTGGTCAAATCGCTTGTGTACACACGCGCACACTGTGTTCTCTTTTAAAGCGGTAGGACAGTTAAAACGAAGTTGTAATCGAGTGCAAGGTTTAAACTTTGGAACAGCTATTTACAACCTTGAATATTCTCATTCTCTGAGCCCACACTAATAACACTAAGCGTTATGCGCTTGTTAAGTAGTCAGTGCATGTTGTATCTCTATTCGGATCTCAATCAACAGTAAGTTTTACGACCAATAACAACAGAGGAAGCACGTGACTCGGTAAAAGTACATACTGTGTTGTCGCATTTACAAGTCGTAGCGTCATTTTTGAGTGTGTGGACGAATGAGCCGTTGGTCGTTGAAGCCGCTACCAATCAGAACGCACTTCGAGCCTTGGCACGTGTGTGGGGCACACAGGCACACACGTATACAGCACCACCTCCGCCTTAGCTCGAATGGCGGTCAATCCTATAGTGTGTGTTCTGTGATTTGCAGATTTACGTTGTTTTGTCGGTGTGTCAGGGGTCACCAGGGTAGACGTAGGAGCTTGTGTTCCTCCTTTTGCATAAGTGACGCGCACGGCTGTCTGGCATTGACCTTGATGCCGGTTATAAGCTCGTACGTTCCAGGCCCACAGGTCCTAGCTATTCTGGTCGGTCTTGACAGTGTCGGAAGACCTTTGCATACCTGCCGCTGTTTCAAGAGGACGAATGTCCCACGGTGTATTGCTGGTGTTATTTTTCTGTAAGTTGTCTAGTAGATATGACGACGTTTCCAACGGTAGAAAGGCCCATCGGCTGCAAGGTACTTGGATTCTGGCGTCAACGGCATGTAGAAGTAAGCTTTTCTTAAATCCGACTTTGAGGAAAACTGAGTGTCAGCCACCTTGGCCTGTAGTTCATCGGCTGTAGGGAGTATGTGTGTAACCGCCACAGCTTGACCATTTGCCGCCTTCCGGTCATTGTATATTCGTATCGTACCGCTCTTTTGTAGCATCGTGATTATGGGGTGGATCTGTTTGGAGCTATCACTTTGTTCGACTGAGCCGTTCGAAACCACTTCCACCATGACAACAGTCACTGGTTCTTGTTTGGCCAGAGGACTCGGGTGCGGTTGAGTTATCGGAGGTGCGGAATCGAATTCTATCTCAATAGTTGTCTTACGCCGATATGCTTGGACTCCGAAAACTCGTGCTGTTGCTTATCAGTAGGAGTAGACCTCATTACTGAGTAAATTCTTTCTGTCAATAACAATGGCGCGTCACCACCAGAAGTACTTTGTCTCACTTGCGCCATTTGACTGGATCCACAGCATCGAGCAAAATGTCTTTGTTGACTGCAACTCTTGTAGTCAAGTTTACGGGCCGGATATGTCTGAAAGTCTGCTTTATGCCAGCTACTGTCACAACAATAACACACTGGAGAAGTTTTTGAAGGTGTTGGACAGAAATGCTGTATGTTGCTGGAGTCAAGACTGTCCGCTTCTACACTGAACTCCCTAGTTTGTTCAGTTACTGACGGTTTAATCTTAGTTAGTCCAACAGCATGATCCCTGGACGAATTTGCTGTATCCTTAGTAGGTAGTGTCTCACGGACACGATTATCTTTTATTTCAGTGATGAGTTGCTGGGTAGGCAAAAAGCCTTCTAGCTTATTCCTTGGAATACTCGAATGAGCACATCGTCGGACTGCTTTGGGTGAGAGGGGATGTAACCTGCTCCAACGGTTCCAGAGCGTCCTGTTTCAACTGGAGAAACCCGACTTTTTCTGTGATTACTTCTATTCTGCACCCACCCCCGACTCTCTATCAAGTATAACGAGAGCATTGTTCAACGAAATTTCTGACTGCAAGTCAAGTGTGTCGAAGTGACTTTGTCCTTCATTGCCCAGCAAATGACGAAGCAGCTTTAACTTCAGGCTTCCATTGAAATTAGTATCATTTAGTAGCAAATCCGAGTACTCTGTAAATTTAGTTTTCCACTGTATCCATTCTTTTTCGGTTGGCCATATGACAGCATCATGTCAATAGGATTCTGGAGGTTGCAGATTAGAATTCATCGGACAGGTTCGTTTAACGCGATGCCAGTGTTGTATCTCTATTCGGATCTCAATCAACAGTGAGCTTAACGAACAATAACAGCAATAGAGGAAATACGTGACTCAGTAAATACTGTGTTGTCGCATTTACAAGTCGTAGCATCATTTCTGAGTGTGTGGACGAATGAGCCGTTGGTCGTTGAAGCCGCTACCAATCAGAACGCACTTAGAGCCTTGGAACGTGTGTGGGGCAGACAGGCGGCACACAACAGTGCACATGGCCTAAGACTGCGGTTATAAGATCAAGTGAATAGTCCGGCTGCAACGGCTTACAGCCATCTGAAGACGTTGCACACAGTCAGTCATTGGCGCAAGCAGCAGAATGTGACGATCTAAGCAGATTAGTTTTTTTTATGGATGAACAGGGCTCAGGATGGATAATGTCGTCACGACACCGCTTGAATTGTCTGACTGCTCTGTCACAGAGCGGGGCAGGTAGCTATCAGTTTGTTTAGGAGGTTGAGATCTATACCTCTGCTCAGTAATCACGATCTCCTGGATTCCGAGAGTTACAATTGCCAAATAAGAGTCATCGGACGACGTGGGCTGCTCATTCTAATCATTTTGCTTTCCAGTTTTGTTGAAAAATATATAAAGCGGGTTAAGCAAAATTGTTAAGATAGCTTGTTGAGGTTCTATTTTCATGTTTCATACTCTCCTTTAGTTAGGGCATACTTGAAAACTTCGACAATTCAATGACCTGGCTTTTGCGCTCCGTCAGTACAAATGGTCTTGTAGTCCCACCCCGGTCTTTCGTGATCATCTGCCGTGCATCAGGAATACAATGGACTTCGCTCCAGCAGCTACATCGAGTGTTTTGAGACGAGAACGCACGTGGCGGAAGGATTTCTTATTCTGAAAGTCGACGCAGGTGGTGTATGCTCCAACGTTATCTCGAATTCAAACACCAATTTGCCCGTAATGAAAATCCTGGAACGCCACAGTCAGCAGTGTCAAATTCATGTACAGGATCGCCACTTCTCACCGGATTGCAATCCAGTAGTCCAGTGTGATCCTTCATCATCATCTAGCAGCAATCGTTCAATGGACTTACTTTGATCTCGCTTTGGCACATTTTTGTTGTCGTCGACACAAACGACATACATCGTACATGGTTTCCCAACCACAACAGTCCGCTTCTGATTGACCTACCGACAGTCGAACGACGTGACGCGTTGAACGAAAATTTGCTCCCCTTTTTATCTTCAAATAGTCAACATCTATTTTAAATGGCCCGGGTTATAATATGTTTAGGTGAATTCCAACCGTAAATAATGCAGACTCCGACTGAAAGCAAATCCTCAACGAAGTCCCCATGGCAACGTACAACCACTCAAACTGCGACATCCACAAGCATATTTCCCCAGTTGATCTTTTTTCGATAAACTAAGAAGAATTTTCAGCTCAGCCAGTTATTTGCTGTGTATCCTTTCACATGGATCGTTCACTCTGAGCAGTTATCGACAGTTGTGGATGAACATATTGGTTCGAACACCCCATCATATCTGATGTGAGGTCAGTCAAATGTGAGGGCCATAGTTCAACTATCAGTTTGGATAAGGCCGCATACCACTAACTTGTCTCACATCTATCGTGTTTCCAACGGTAGTTCGTCAAACTACCACTTAATTTCATCGTGACCCCAATAGTGGCTTTGTTGACAGATCAGCCGATTCGTCCTTGTCACACTGACTGAGCTCATTGGGCATTGTTTTAACGGTTCCATGGCTAATATCAGGTAATCCAAATGAAAAGGAGGGCGATGAATGACCTCAGCTAGACACCGAAAAAATTAACCGATGCCCAATGATTTCGGTTAGTTTGTTACACATACGGATAGTAGCGAACCACATGATCTGTCCACAAAATCTAGCGGGGCTTCAACTAACCCGACTGGGACCGTAACAAACCATTTTGAGAGAAGGTAGAGTGGTTATTTTAGAACTGGTTCAGCCGAAAAGTGTATCTCAATGTGTAAGTTACGTTCAATTGAGTGTGGTGTTCACCTTATGCAACAATGCTCACTTGACCTCCGTTGTATGCGCGTCAAGGCCGTCTGTGTGCCTCAAACCTGTGTTAGGAATCGAGCTGCGTTCTGATTGGTCGCGCCTTCAACGACCAACGGCTCATTTGTCCACGCATTTAAAAATGGCGCTGCCGTTTGTCAATGCGCCAATATAGTACGTACTTTTACTGAATCACGTGTTCTCTCTACCGCTGTTATTACCCGTAAGGCTTACTGCTGATTGTACCTGAATAAGAACACATCAGTGTTAGTTTCTGTACACAGCTCTTCACTATTACCGGCGAACTATTTGTTCTTCCCACATCTGTTGACCCATAGTGAAACTGTGTTGTGTTGATCAAAATGTTTAAGTTTCTAATCAACGGTTACGAGAAGAGACAAGATGTTTTAAAGCAAGTTTAACACCATATTGCAGCCACGTCGATTATCCTTCATCGAGATCGTTGTAACCGGAATCATTGTTCAGAATTTTAGAATTATTTTTTTTATATATTGTTCGCTTTTCACCAGGGACAGGCTTCATGTGATTGCTGCAGCCTGTATTTCAGGTTTCCGAAATGAAACACTTGTGAAACGTAGAACCGAGAGAATTCAGATAAGTTTTTTCACTTTTATTCCACTCACAGGTATGAGGAGTTGTCCGCACAAAATTCCGAGCTTCGCTTTCAACTGGCACGGAGCTTGCGCGAACTGATCTTTCTACGATGTTTATTGATACGTTCCGGGAAGAAGATACCAAAAAGATTGACTGAATTAGTTCGTGTTTCGCGGGAGGATGGACCACTTGGTCAGCTTCTTCATGGATTGGACCATGATGCCGCGGACATCTTGAAAACGTCCTCGGGTCCCCCTAACTTACGCCAAAGTTCTCAGCTTGTCCCAACACAATCGATGGTTGGCAGTAAAGCACCGAGAGCTACTGTCAGCTATCGTTGAACGAAGAAGCATTGTTTGTGAGGTCTCTGTTAATGTCAATTAAACAAATCAAATGAGATGTCTCATCCGATCAAAAAGGCGACCGGTTGATGCACCAGTTGGAAAAGAAGGAATCCGGATAACATTAACAATCGATCACCACAATGGTGTTTCAACGAATAACTAACCTATCATTTTCACTGACATCGGCTAGTATTATCGTTCTTGTCGATTCACAAGCTGGTCGGGAGGTCATTGAAATGCAATTGATGGATAGTCAGTTTGTGGAAGATTGATGGACCTGTCATGAGCCCTAAACTTTGAAAACAAATACTGCTTCGCGATCAAAATGTTACCGTCTGTTCACGGTGCACGAGGCAGTTCGATATTTTCAGAACTGCCTCAGTTAGAGGCCGTCTCGAAGCCGACCACTTTTATCTCTTCAAACTTTACTTCCGGATTCTTGTCAAGAATTTCATCATTGGCGTTCGAAATTGCTGACTTAGTGCTCAGACATGACCTGTTGGTGAACAGTTTGCACGCAGTTGAGGTGAGTTTTCGCGATAATGCTCAAGTGGCATACACCCAACACCACACGATACTTGAAAAGCACGCCTTTGTAGATGTTCGACAGTTGTTTACAGGCGGTACGTAGATTGGGCGTGAAAATGCGGGTAAAGGTCCACTTAGCCGGTCATGGATCAGTGGGTGGTTTGACCGCTTGATGAGGTCACTCCGTTTGACAGAGTGACAGAAATTCTATTACTTAGACGTGCAATATGAATGTCTCTCGTTCACTCAGATAATTACCTGTTAATGCGCATTTCGGGTAAATTAATTCATTCGTTCATCATCATGCGCTCTTCTATAAATCAGTGAATTCTTAGACAAGTTCCTCAGGCGACATTACACGCAAGGAGGTGACCATTAGAAATTACTAAACTGTGGTAAACTTTTCTAGGACTACGCGCGACAGTTACAAGTCTACATTCAGCTATTCTAGGAGCGGAAACTTAGTGACTGTCGTAGTACTGAAACGGCCAATCAGATAAATTTGGTAGATTCCACAATTTAAACGCCACCTGTCGCGGCACGAAATCGACAATTTTGATCAGTTATAAACCACGGTACTGTACACAATAGACTGAATATAAACGAAGACAAATGTGAACCGGTTAGCGAGTTTAGAAACGGACAGCTTGTCCATGAAAACCAAAAACGAGAATTCTCGTTCGCCTAGCAACTATCTGTGTCATAGTGTTAGTAGACATTGTTTTCATAAGCGTCAACTACTATTTGAGTGTTATATACACTCACTATCCGTGATGCTCTTTTGTTCCACTGTTTGGAAGGAATCTGAGCCATCCTCAACGTCTGCTACGACCCCGTTTACTAGAAATAAAACATAGGTCAATCTATAACGAATTCGTCTGAAACATTCGAAGATTTTTGAGAGACGCGTTTTTACTAGTCCAACTCTTCTACAGCCTAATTGTGTATCCTGTAATTTCTCACGAATGAGTGGTCCTGTTGCATAAATTCCACTTCAGGTAGGGATATATACTAACCTCTGAAAATCAATGAACAAGTCACCTAAGTAACTACCATCACACTTGTACAGCAACAACCTGTGAAAACAAATATCTGGCTAACAGCGGAAGATCAAACTATATTTTTAAGATCTGACTCGAAATGTGTAAATTGGGTGGAAAATCATTCGACTGTCAGACGCGTTATCTTATGCCCAGTGTACCATGCATACTTCTCATGAATCGACTGCCCACCAGATAAAGTACCTTAGTAATTACAATTTATCTAATAGGCAAAAGATTTCCGGACTCCAAATAGTCTCGATAAAAAGCGGCGCTTATGGGCAGCGAGAGCATAGAATAGCCTACTCTTACATGTCATCCATTTCGGCCAACGCAGCGAATCCTGATAGTATATCACTGACGCAAGGTTGGGTCCTATAACGCTGCACATCTGATTTGTGTCAACAATATTTTCCGGTTCCCTCATCACACTAGGTTCCAGCTACCGTGACAAATTAGCAGTCAGCCATTGGTACATGGGTTGACACAGTTTATAGGAATGTCCAGCTCACGTGAACACCATCGCCGACTCCACAACAAAACGAAACTTACATTCAGACTTTTCCACGCCTTCTATCTGTCTGTAGTCTGTTGTCCATCACAATGAGGCTGTCCGTCACAACGAGGTTGGACCTTGCGGCGGTGTGACGGCTTGCGCCTCTCGATGACCTGTTGGGCTAAACTGGACGGTGTGGTCACCACACCGACAAATTCACCCACATTAGGCAGACCATTAGGTAGAGGTCTGATATACCACAGTTTCCTGGTCCTCCAGGTTGGGGGTTGGAAAAAGGTTGGTAACTTTGTCCGGATAGAGTACCAGTTCTGGTACACCGCCACCCACCAGCTCTTTTGCGGTACAGGCTTTTGAGCCAAAGGCTTTGGTTGACAACCCTAATCGTTCTCCTGTCTAGGTCTGGGCGACCTGGCAGTATCTCAGCCCAGTCACAAACGTGAATACCCACAACAACAACAATTCCATGCTGTATCGGTCGTTTCGCAATATGAACCGGATCGTCCTGTCTGCTGCATACAGCAGGGTGGGTAGGCGAAAACATGCTACTGCTGACTCCTCCACTGTCCTATCAGACGTAGCTCTCAGGTCCCTCCCAACCTCCATCTCTGGTAATTACTCTGCAGGTCCCACACACAGATATAGCAAATCATAGCAGTATTGTGTCGTTAAGTCCCATCTCTTACCACTCAGTCTCAGACCTCCTTCATCTCTTGCTTAGACCCAGAATGCGAAGTAATATGGGTGGTTTCAACGTTCGCACTCTAAAACAGATAGGTCAACAGGTCGCTCTCGCGTGAACGTTAGACTCGCTGAATGTCAATATCTGCTGCATTTCAGAGACTAGAACCCAGTCAACATGCGGAACTAACACCACCCACACGATCTACCCGAAACTGGTCATACACTTCGGGCGATTGCACGGCTGCCGTTAGCGGTCAAGCTGGAGTAGGTATGTTCCTCAGCACGAAGACCGCAGTCGCATTGGTGGATTGGATTCCTGTTAACAGTAGACTTTGTGCCGTCCGCTTGGCCGGTTCTGTTAAGGCCAGCTCTGTAAGCAAAACTTTCGGAAATCTCTCCATTGCATCTGCTCACGTTCCAACTAATTGCAGTGATGTCGGTGTCAAGGACTTCTTTTATTCGGATCTGACCGCTCTCCTTCGGTTGAAACATGGTTATGATATATTCATTCTGGCCGGAGATATGAACGCCCAGGTCGACCGCCTTGGTGAGGGCAAATATCTCTTACATGGCAGGCGACTGCTACAGCTGTGCGTTGAGCATAAGCTATTTTTGGCCAGCACTAGTTTTAGACATCATGCACGTGATTGCCATATTTGGTCTCAGATGGATCACATAGTTGTTAGTTATGAGTGGCGGGGTTCCATTCATGTCTGGCGTTCGCATTGGAGCACAGACTTGGATTCAGATCATGCGTTGGTACGTTGTCGTTTCGTTCTTACTTTCGCTGGGCAACGACCTCACCGACAGTAACGACTAGCTGTTGGGAAACTGGCTATACCATCGTTAGAGCATAAACACTAAACTAGCATAGAAATCAGGCTTAGCAGTCAGTCCTCACTCGGAAAATCCTAATAGCTGCTGGACCCATATCTCACAGGCAGTTTGTGAAGCGGATACAGTAGCATGCGGCATGGCAGTATGTTGGTTGAACAGACACTGGACCTCTGAGAAACACATGAAATTGTTAGGAGTTACGAGGAACATTCCTGCTGGCAGTTCATGTGTAGATGTCACTTTGGACAGGACAGTCATAACCGACACATTCCGTTTGTCCGCGCTAATTACCGCATCGACACTTCGTATGTGTTACCTCAACGTGGTCCGATGTCCCCCGTTGTTGCCGGCGCGCTCTCACGTCCAGATGTGGACTCAATCGACACTGCGTCTACTGTGGATTTCGCTGAAATGGCGAGGTTACAAAAAGAAGAGCAACAGTTATCCGCCTCGACCGTGGTCCCATGCTCGCTCAACATTCAACCGGTCCCACTGTATACTCATCCCGGCACTACTGATTGCGACATTTCCACAGCCATACCCAGACCCCTTGTGCCGTCGGCTATGCGACGACATGTTTTCAATGCCTTACACAACGTGTCACAGCCAGGAATTAGGGCTACAGTACGACTCATTGCTCAGCGATTTGTGTGGCCGAATATGAACAAAGAGATTAGAGGTTGGGCAAAAAGTTGCATCGGTTGTCAGCGTTCTAAAGTAATTCGCCATACACAATCTACCCTTGGAACTTTCGCCGCACCCGATTCACGTTTTGACCATGTACATGTTGATATTGTTGGTCCACTGCCAGTATCCAATGGTAATTCTTACATTCTTACTTGTGTGGATCGTTTCACCCGTTGGCCTGAATCAATCCTCATTACAGATACTACTGCCGCCACTGTCGCGCGCGCCTTTGTTACATGTTGGGTCTCGAATTTCGGAGTGCCGTCCACAATCACCACCGATCGAGGTTCCCAATTCGTACTACTGCGTATCATCCAATGGCAAATGGCCTTGTTGAACGCTTCCATAGACACCTAAAAACTGCCATTATGGCTCATNAAATCGTTCACGAAGGGGTTGACCATTGTACATAGGGGTTTGTCTCCTGGGTTGGGGACCTGGCGAGTCGGTGGCTTGAGACTTTAGGTGAGATGGCGGCTAATCGAATTTAGTGGCGTGAATGTTGTCATCGTTTGGCTGAGTCGTCTGTGAAGTGAATGCGTTTAATGACGTGGGACAGTGAGAGCCGTAAGGAGGCCATTTTGCTAATGACGTCTTAGTTTCACCTACAGCTTGGTTGTTTGTTTGTAAGGTGTAGACACCTAACTGTTGAATGTCTGAATATAGACTTAGTGGTTAAGTTCCTTCCCCTCCCCTCTTTTTTGATCTCTCTTCCTGTACAGTGTTCGCTTTTTTTCCTCACGGTTGTGTGGCATTTAAGCATCAATCTGAACCGCTGACTTATTGCTACCTATGATGATGATGTCTTTTGTCTCGGATTTTCGTTGATTGTGCCGAACGTTCTTAGTAATGACCCATTCGATTAAGCATGTCGGCTGTAGTCCACCGACAGTCCTGTCTGAACGTAACCCACGAGTGTCTAGGCTATTTTACTGAACACTACAATAATTGTATCGTTGACTTGTTCGCCCACCAAAACCTACCTTCCTGGTTTAAATTATAAGTCGTTAGTGTTGTCTGGGGTGGTCAGCTCCAGTTTAGCTAGCCACTTGAAATCCGGGGACTTTATGCAGCCAGTTTGGGAGTTGACTCTACGAATCAAATACCTCTGAACAGTTAAGTGGTCGGAATATTTGTGTTGGTTTATTTTTGCTAATTCAGCTGAGTGGTGCTGACAGTTGTGTTCCGTTTCGTTAAAAGGACCGGATTTGTTGCACGATTGTAACTTACTTGAAATAATTTCGTTGTAGGTATGTGCGTTGTTGTTTGTCTAGAGCGCATACCATACAGCGAGAACTGTCGCGGCCAAACTAAGTAATCTGATCAGTGGGCTCCATTTTACATCAGTTAATCAGGACCGCAATACACAAATTATTAGTAACCATTCCCATAAATCCTGGGGAGTTGTTTACTCTCAACATCACAATCGGCGTAAGTCACTGACCGTCGCTGCGAAGTTCAATATTCTTAACGGCATTACATAGCATTCGACGCAAATACTAGTCTTTCTCTACCAGCCGATTCTTCAAAATGTGCATTCAGCGCCATCTGGTAAAAAGAACGACGAAGTCCTCTAAGTTTATTCAACGTTAAGGCAACCTGTTCAATATACTGAACAACTGGCATCGTAGTAAAACGAATCACGCTCGCTTTTTAACTAGAAACCAGCGTGGTCCGATAAGGTCATACTGACTCATCCTTGCAGTTTCTTAAAAAAGCAGGTGATCTAAGTGGGTTTCATGTACATTCGAATAGTTTAGGCATATCTCAACCTATTTCCATGTTTCCAATAAGTGAAAATGGGATGTTCTGACACAAGTTCTTGGGCCTAAACAGAAGGAGAATATACGACACATGTGTTCTGACGTCTGTGGTAATCGCAGAATATATTTAAGTACACAGAGACGCTGTGCAATAGGAAGAGAAGTGAACTGAAACAAATATGTTCATATGTATGCAAATGATGCAAGATGCATACTGACACGTTAGACAGATTCAGGAACATAGATAAACAGATCTTACAGGCGAACACACATCAGGTGGCATATGGGACACGATATGGAAGCCACCAAGATGACATTTTATCAGTTATTCTTATGCGTGATGTACGTGAGGATAATGTACGGTCCTGAACATCATAAGTGACGTAGCCGCAATCAGACCTGTTCTCTGTATTCCAAAATGATCAGACAACAGTATGACTTCATGGCTGCTGGTACTGCTTCTGGTATACTTTTCAACGTGAATAGCTACTGCAGTGTTTGGAGGAGTCAGACAGAGAGGCCAGAAAGGTAGCGAAAGCTGTGTTCCCAGAACACGATATAACACGTACAGTCGTTCTAACTAAAAGTGCTTAGAAATGAGGTTATCCAACTACAATGTTGTCCTTTTTGTATTGATTTTGGTATTGAATTTCCGGTGGTATAGTGTTCGTGGCACATCGAGGTTACTAGGTCAGAGACGTGAGTTCAAATGGTCTTGCATATGGCAGAGACATCAAACACTTGTACATTCTTGTAACGGAGGTCAATGTGATTTGTGGCAATCTCAAGCTGTATTTATATGGAATGCGCAGCACACTAAACGAAAACCTGCATAGAGCAAATAAATGGAGGAGTAATGTGGGAAATCTGAAACTCCATACTGGTGGTCATTTGTTCAAACTTACAGAAGATAGCTATCTTTCTGTTGTAACTACCACTGACCTCGGTATTCGATTCCGCAGTCCCGACCCCTGCGTTCAGAAGAACTTTATGTGGACACTTAATCTCCCTTGGCCCACAATCAACCAAGCCCACGATTTGGAACACTGGTTGCGTAACTGATAACAAACATGCCACCTGCTAACTGTTTTTCGGACTCACCCTAGTTAATGTTCTCATGTTGTTTTGTAATTAGCCTAATCATCAACATGGAAAACGGGTTTTGTTTGCTACTCTGTTGTTCTCATGGCCTCAATGGGTATTTCCGAAAGAATTAAGCAATCCAAAAACCCGATCCTAGTGCTTTCATGGAATGTTTGAAACAGCTCATTCCCTTCGGAAATTTGAACAAAACCGTTAGAACTAGAAAAGCTGGTAGATGCAAGCATTTCGTAATGACACTTCAGCACCAAATTTACAGTAACATGAAACGGCTTTTTTTCTTTATATCGATCAGTTAGGGGGTGGGTGGGATGACTAGTCGATCGGTGGGTTGGGAAAGGTCCCTAAGTCCAGGGAAGGGTTAAATTCACGAACAATTGTTTCTGAATACAGAGGGCTGGCTTCAGTCGATTGATTTTGACTGCTTCAGCAAACCCTAATAATTTTGGACTGGAATGACGTAATGAGATTCTGAATGCCGTGACCAATGGTCAGGACGTGTCTTGCGACTGCGGACACTGGTTGCTTGCGTGTTTCAAGGACATTGCCGTTCTTCGGTAGTATGGCGTTCCGCACCCATTTAGGTAAATGTTCCTTCATTCTGGAGATCAAACATCTCTCGGTTCTGCTTATGTAAATTTCTTTGCAGTTACATGTAAATTGGTAGATGTGAGATGGCACTGACAGGCTGATCTTCTTTGACTAATGTAACAGGAGATTCCTATGTTTGTTTCTACTGCTTTAAATGTCCGTTTAATCGAATTCATTGGTCTTCGTGTTATTTGATGCATACTGTACTCACCTTTAAAAGGCAATTCTGTATAAACCTCCTTTTTTTCTGACTGTGGCCACCTGTTCGGAGTGTGGTTTCGGTCTACTATGTCTTTTTGTTAACCTTTTTGGATAACCAATCCATTGTGGTACGAACGTGGCCAAATCTGGTTCCTCCACAGCACCGTCCTGTGTACAGATTCGTTTTGTGCGTGTGAGCAATGTATTCAGTAATGCACGTTTGTGATGGACCGGTGTGAAACTACTGTTGTGAACCAAAAACGCGGACTGCACAAGGGTTGTCTGCTCGGAAAACCAGTGCACGGGTTGTGTCTCAACCGGACTACTAACAAAAACACTGATTTGCACACGACACTGGTCTCCGAACGTCCCGGTCACTTTGGGCGCCAATACTCAATTCCTTCAGGTAGCAAGAGCCATTCTACGCGATGCTGTCATCCACTGATCCTTCCCGTATTTTCCCCGTATTTGTCTCGCTGCAATTTCGATGTTGAAATCCATACTGTTGCCTCACTATTGAATAGTGGTGGTGTAAGCAGTATAGTGTGACCATCCGTCCTCGCCACACTACTAAAGTTCAGGTTTTGACCGGGCCACGTGGATTTGCTATAGACAGCTCGTTTAATACAGCCAACCTCCCGGCGACCAATGGGTATGTCTAGAAACGACAAACAATTGTCCGTCTCAAATTCAGGTTGAGGTGACAACTATTTAAGCGCTGGACTGTGTTATCTATTGCCTGTTTGGACCGACTGAATACTAGTGTATCATCGACGTAGCGTTTGTAGCATGACAGACTCGCTGTCAGGGTCTAATTCTTGCTCAATCCTTAACACAAAAAGATCTTCTAAGATGGGCCCTAGTGGACTTCCCATGGCTACCCCGTCTATTTGGCGGTAGCACCGAGCAAGAAAATAGAAGCTGATGTTTTCAGTAAATAACAATAAGGCTTCCTTCCGAGCATCACTAGGCATAAGCAAAGTAATGTGGCTCATTTCAGCGAGCTCACAAGTATAATCGATTGTCTCGTGTAGCGGGACATTCGTGAGTAGTGACTGGACGTCTATGGAACACATCAACTCATTAGCAAGATTGATGTTGTCCAAGTCACTGATCAATTCAAAAGACTCTTTAATAGATTGCGCTTGAAACCTTTGTTTCAATGGAGTTAGGATCGTGACTAACTAGCGTGCCAATTTATGGTACGGAGAATTTGTCATCGCCAGGTTAGATCTGAGAGGCATTCCAGACTTGTGTGTTTTGGGGAGGCCGTAGAGCTGAGGTGTCGACGACCCACATGGTTTAAGGGCTTTGTACGTCTTGTCATCGATTAAGCGGATTTGTAAGAGAAGTTGAAGATGCCGTGCTATGCGACCTTCTATTTCAATGACGTTTTCTATTTCTATTTTCTTAATATTTGTTCGGTCCTCTAATATTGACAACATCTGCACATATGCGTCCTGGTCTAAAATGAGTGCCCCCGGAGCCCCTGTCTGGCTTAAGTATTACTACATTTTTTGATTTAAGTTCTCTTAGTAATTGCAGGTATTGCTGTGTGATAGCACGCCGGCCATTGATCGGAGTCATGATAAATCCCGTTAACTATATCAGTGAGTTTGGTCTTAAGCCAGCCTAGGTTGTCAATAGTAGTTGGCTGAAGATCTGATACTTGATCAACTAAGCTCTCAATCTGGGCTTCAATATAAATACGATTAGGCCTATATGATGGTATTTTATAATCTAAACCCAAAACTAAGGCTTCTAATTGCAAAGAATTCCAGTGTACTGAAGAACAGTTCAATACATACTTAATGGGATCCAGTGGAACGGCTGATGTAAGTCCTCTTCGTACGATCGTTGATCGTTTTACAGAATTGTGTCAACACGATACGATTGCACAATGATACGTTTTCTACGGTGGGAAGAAGACGGCAATGTGTTTGACACAGATCAACAAGTCGTATTCGTGCGGTTTCGATGTATGCAGTCGCAATACGTCTCCTTCAGCTTATTCTTTCTCAATAGCCGCAGGAATTGATAGGGAGACCGACCGTCACGTGTGCATTCGGTAAGAAACGATACCTTGAAAAACTCGCGGGCCATCTTGTATCTCAAGGTGGCCCACAGGGCGCAGCAAATTGTGAGTGAAATGAGATGTGTAGATAAACCAAACGGGCCGAAATTGCAGCCAGTAGAGTGCAAGGCAGCTAGTTTTTCAAGGTTAGTCACGGCCAATCGGAAGGCGATCAAGGAAAGCGATTGGCTCAACACTGCATATGTGATAGTCATGCCGCTGCGGTTCCATTCGCCTCTGAACGCTTCGTGTGGCGTGCGTGCTTGCTTGTTCCTCCTGTCGCGTGGTGAGCTAACAGATTGGAAAAACTAGAGCAATGTTAGTCTGAGCAGCACTAAGCAATCCCAATTTATTGGGAAGACAGCACCCTTTTTGTGGAGGAACAACAGTGTTTGTGGTTGCTGGTGGCTGATAAGCGTTTTCGTGCTTTGATTGACCCCTTTCGTTGCCACATCCCAAGACCTTGCCTCGCGAAACTCGGTTGTCTAACTCGGGCATGCAACAAATTGTTTCAATCTCCACCCTTTACAAATAAATTTGATATGGTAGCCGATCACCATCTTTGATTAGTTGGCACCGATCTTCCTCAACTCTCCTTGCATCAGCTCATACGTGGGTTTTGATTGAGTGAACTTTCTCTAGTCAAGAAACCGTTCCAATTCAAACTCATTACACCTTTCATTCGTAACTCTTCGCCTGGTTTCTTTTTTCTGTTGAAACCTACTCAAGACTTTTAACAGACTGAGGGTTATATTCTGTTTCTGCAATAGTCACATCAATCTTACCGTTGTTTTTATTATCAATATTCATTTCATCATTTCCTGTTCGTAGAAGTCGAATGCGTTCATCTGGTGAACATTCCATCTGGAAACCGAATCCACCGAAGTGACAAGAACCTAAACAAAAGACCAATGCGAACATGACCAAATATCACAAAACACTTGTTGGCTACACGAAGGGACATAAGTGAAACCAACGTTTCGGATAAACAAAAGTTCGCCAGTAAATTCACCAGATTGAGTTACTACTCGGGAACAAAGGTTCGACAGGCAATTAACATTACACCCATGGATTATGTAGTGGTGAACTTCCATGGGAAGAATGGTTCACCATGTTCAATTCAACTGGTCCAGTTGATCTTTGCAGGGATACTTGTAATCATTACAGTAAGAGTTTCGAATGCAAGAAAAATTGACGATCAAAGAATGGATGGAAGCAGCAATGCTTAGTCATCAGGTTGCTGTCTAACATACGACAGTTGTCACACGCTCACTTCCACAGTGATGATGCTCACTCATTGTATGGATTCTACAGTGGCCTGCTTGGTCATCAAAGTATAAGTTACCGACTGATTCATCTTCATATTTAGTTGACCACTTTCGAAGGTCACGGTCCTCCTGCCAGTTTCTCTGTTCCGTTGTTGGCGTGACAGATAGGTCCCCACGCCGCACTTATGGCCAGGCTTGCTTTGTTTGATTCACATCTGGAGCTTTTAAGCCAAGGTAGACTTGCAACTGGTTACCGCCTGATCTGGACGCTATTTGCCCACACTGGAATGCCGCGGATGATCGACCACTCCGGGTGCCCCATCCGGTTTTGTCAGCAAGGCGGCGGAGATGAGTCACACACGTGCCATGATTGTTCGACCAGTAGATCCCAAGCTTGCTGCGGCTGTCACACGGTGATGGGAATTTCGGACACGCCTGCCTGGACCATAATCGGTCGCATAACCGTTTAGTGTGCGAAACCTAACTACTGCAATTGGTAGTCCCACTGACTGAACTCGCTGAGATGACACAAGTCAACACGTTTCATTTGCCTAATTTGTCCACTGGACCCGACGCCAGTCCAGCTAAAGGTGATACTCATGTAGGTCAGTGTTTGTCATAACGAAACAAAATTGGGTATATTATCCAAAGTTACACACTTTATCAAAGATATCCCAGTTAAACACTGTAGAGCCTATCACTTGAACTGTGAAATCATGGCGTCGTTGCAGAAGTCGCCAACTTACGTTGGCTGCACTAGTTCCAGCAATTAAGTGTCGTACGACAAACAAACAAACTCGACAAGTGGTGAGTAGTAGGGGATTTTGGTTTTACGTTGATTACACACACAAATGATCACAGCGGTCACGTTCTCAGTGACATTTCAGTCAGCCCCTTTAAAAAACAAGCGCTATACCCGAGTGAATAGAGCTTCGACCAAGCTTTCATGAAGCAACCGCGTTCACCACTGCGCCACTGACCTCACACTGAGCATGACAAAATCGTCATGCATAAACGCTCAGCCACATTGGGTTATGAGTAACACCCGATAGTCAACAAGGCCATAGTCCACATGCTGTCAAAATAGACGTCATCCTTCAGTCGTACTTTAGACCCATTCATCCACCCTGCTCTATGCGAGGAAACCCTGGACTGGAAAACGCGGCGGCAAACCAAATGATTTTGATCATCCGAGTGAGCTTGACCGTAATATACTAAGTTTAGAGCCGCAGGCTTGCCACTTAGGGTAACGACGAATAGAGCCCCTAATAGGCCTGTGATCTTTCATCACAGAGGGATTGAGGGCGGGGAGGCCAATGGAATCACTAAGACTGTGTAGGCCAGAGACAGTATTGTGCACCTGATTACTTGTGGTGCAGACCGCTCAGTTTTGGTGCGAACCAGAAAACGATGTAAACCTCACGGTCAAAATCGGAATAAGTTGCAACACCAGGCTGCGACCACATTGGTCAGTTGAAAGCTGTCAGTTCGGGGGGTGGCCGCTTCCGCGTTGGTGTGCCCACGGGGTGATACCGTCTCACAAAGCTGACACGTACAGTGACACACGCACACGCTTGCTCGATGTGGTTATGCGGACTCGTCCCGTCCCCACACTGGTTGGTGCGTACCTCCAACATCTTCAGCTTCAAGCGATAGATCCATCGATAGTCTCATAGTTGTGTATTTGGGACAGAGTCCAAAGTCCAGAACGTTTCACAGATGTTTCAGGTGAAAGGCTCACCATGCCGACTTGCCTAAAAACAAGCTTCCTAACCGAGTCGGGCTAGCGGATGGCCGAAAAACAGCGCTGTAGCCATGGCCTGACTAGCTAGCGCGGGAGTGTGTGCGGACTTCAGGACAATTATCTCGGCCCCCGCCATCTTAGTGTTCTGACCACCACAGTCCACAACCCATAGCGCCCGGCAGCTTACAAGTTTTCCAATGTTCGGAAGGCAGGGCAGGGCTGGAAACCAGCATGCATCAAGAGCGAAGTAGAATTGCGATATTTCCCTGATGGAATGTTCTATCGCGATAAGTTTCTCACCAAGCGATAGATAATACATTCATGGAAGACAGAATTGCAACGTGCTAAAAGATTTCATGAAACCTAACGGTTCCCCCATACAAACTGAGACAAACCACATTGTTTTTAGGTTTACAGCCCCATTTGTGGACTCTGAGGCGATGTTATGTGAACGTGTCGTCAAAACGAAATGAAATTCCTCAGATGACTTGATCAAACTTGATTTCTATTTGTGATCGCCGGAGTTTATTTTACTATTTCACGATTACTGTTTTCTGAAAACCTCCAGTCATGAGAAGGTCACCCATAATCATTTAAGTATTGGCGTGTTACACCGAACCGTAGTTAAATAACTGAAACTCTTTGAGCTCTTAAGATGCAAACGATTTGCTTAAACCCAAACTAACCAGCATCCATTTCCAGAAGACATCCCATTGATTTACACACCAGTTTTGTATTTCCATGGCGGTACACATGGTGCTCTATTGCACTGATTCCAGGAACATTTACATATACTCTTGGTGACACACTGCACATCTATTCTGAAATGGATGACTTGGTTCAGAGTATGTAGCACGAATTTGAGGCAATATTCTTTGAGGAAAATACTGATTAAAAAGCCTTTGGTTTCCCATCTGTGTACAACATAATGATTAGGATTTTTCTTTGTGATAATACTTGGTACCGCTGTTAATAAATGGTCACTTGTGTTTGTACGGGAAAACAGTACCGTGAAACGCAACAGATTCGGTATGTCGTCAGATAGGTTTAAGATGGGCAGATCAACGCTGAAAGGGTTATTCTGCTCTGTAAACATATTAGAAACGGTGTCTTTGAGCAGTCGTCCCGCCCAACGGATTTATGTTGACAATCTGAACTCTGGTGTTTCTTGCGGAAAGCTTTTAACATACCTATCTGAACAAAGATGACATGGGTGTACAAAAACAACGGCTAATAAAGAATCGTTTTCTACCCATGTTATAAGTGATGGATCGAAGAGCAAAATAGCGAAGTGTCACGACCTCAGCTGGAATCGATCAACCGACTGCGATTGAGCGCTCACCTGCAGTAATTCGATATTGTGAATGTGAAGTCAGTGTCACAGCAGTTAGCACCGATGCTCCATGAAAGTAGGGCTGAGGTTAAAAACCCGATCGTGACGAGTATGTTCATTACCGACCAGCCCTAACAAGATCGAAGCTGGAATGCGTGTGTCACGGTCATCTNTGAGGTATTCGGCCGAGCGTTCGAAAACTCGCACCCCCGACCTGGCAATCCACCACAATCTGAGGGCGACGTTTAGCTTAAATTAGACAAGAACCCATTACTACTTACCAGTAGTCAAAATCCTGATCAAAGTTCAATGATTGGAGAGAAGCCCTACCAGTCGGGTTTTCGGACGGAGGTGACAGGGCAGTTGGGGTCATCTGAACACTACACACAGTTGAGTGTAGCTAAGCGTTTGCATATGATAATTCATTCGTGCCCAATTTGAGGTAAATGATGAGGTGATGAACGCGGTTGCTTCATGACAGCGTGTACAGGGATCTAGTTCCAGTCGTGGTAAGGGTGGGCACTACTGACGAGCTCTCTCATAAAAAAGCGGAGACTAAGTACGCTGCTTCTTTTCAAAAGGGGCTGGGTGAAATATCTATGGGAGTGCACGAGTTTTGGGCATTTGGGGATAATGTTCAATTGCTGTCAGTCAAAATCCACTGCTACTTGTCAGCATCCTTTACTATTCATCTTTTGCCATAAAAATGGATGAAGCAGCACATGCCGCACTATCCAATCCACCGGCACAAAGCCATGAGTGATCCATCGGTTTATATGGTAGTTTCATTAATGGTCACAGCGGACGATGAAGCTCAGTGGTGTGGCTAGACGAAGTATACGCGCCCTTGTTGGCGCGTATAATCTTATTGCAACGAGGTTTAGATAACATTAGCTAAGTCAATCACAGAGGAGACCCGCAAAAGTCCGCGCAACCCAGCATGGCCCACTTTTCGTGTGAGCAAAACGCGGCCTAGACATCATGCAACCGTTCAAGTGAGTGTATAGTGATATAGGGCACTTTTTGACTGAATTAGTCCAACATAAGAACATACCTCAAGTGCATAGATGGGTAAGTTACACCTTACTTGAGTCACGGAATCAGTGGAGCAGGAAGTCTTTAGAGAATCAAACTAGGGACGAGTTAGACAGTAATAGAAACTGTCTCTCACAAAGGTCACTAATTTTGACAATCTATCGATTTACTACTGCTCGGGAGCAGGCTGCAGGTATTATTGCTCCAGACGATCGTTGCAGTTTATCACAATTTGCTGCCTGTGTCAATGACTGACTGAGTGAATCGTCCACAAGTAGCTCAGGACAGTTAAGGTTCGACTATTCATCTTGCTTTCTCAATACAATCGTGTTTTGATGGACAGAAAGCACGAGACACAGTGTTGCCAGACAGACTCAGAGGATGGAAATTGTTTATAGCTGTAATTGATTGTTAACTATCTAGTGGTTCATGACACTAGTCGAGAAGAAAGTACACCGCGCGCATGGAAGCGGTTGGTTCAAACACCACAACAATCACTAGTGCCCAATCACTCAAGTGACCTAGAACAGCACCAAATGTGGTCTACTTAGAAGCAGCGCTCAGTGGCGTCAGCATCTATCCGGTTACGATTGTTTCCCGTTCCCATTTCGCTCGTTTTTTGACTGAAATAGGACGATGAAAAAACACCGAAACAACCATCGGTTTTTGTTAGTTTCGAAGTTTTTTAACATTTGTCAGGAGAAATTTTTCGGAAATAAGAAAAGAGTAAGGCGCATTGTTTGCGTCGTCAATACCTGGGTCGTCTTAGATGTGTATCGAACGGCAATGTAATTCAGCATCTTACTGTTTGAGCACAGGACCTGACTTGCCTTGGATGCTTCTGACATACGCAGTAAATGTCTTAAACCAAAGTGCAATCGCCATTCGTCATGTAGCAATTCGTTTCCGTTTATAAGTCCCAGCTAATAATTATGGCCTTGTCGACACCAAACTGGCCGCGTCAGCATTCGATATTTAGCGGCGCCAAGTCTTATCAACTGATCATTGTTGGCTAGAGCGAAAGCCAAGAGATGACCAGTTTTTAAGGCATCCACTCGGCAAGATCAGTGTGTGTGCGCACGGTCACACAGGTGCTATGGTTCAGCTGCACAAGTCCTATTTAGAGTAGACAGTACAATGGTAGTCATAGCTGACTGAGTTTATTACAACTATGTCAGACGTTAGACTCAGTCATTTTAACTCCAGCACTGGTAACGTATTTCACACATAGAGCATTGGATTTATTTAGTTTCTCTTTCACACCATGTCTGAACAGAGCACAAATAGCGAGTCAACCTTACTAACGAAATGGAGGGATTTCTAACTGCCTAAATAGTTTATGATGCGCTTTCATGAAACCCGGTGATTCATTTCACGAACCACCTCGATAGGACGTGGGTCGTACGAAACCACCTTACACAAAGCAGACTAACAGTTCGACTTCCTTCCAGAGAATGTTACAGGTTTAGAGGTGAGCATTTCGGAGGAACTCCCGTAACCGTGTGCATGCCCAAGTGACGGGTCGTGACAGTATTTTCATATTCATGCTTTAGAGTAAACGTGATTTCAGAGCTCGATCACATTTGAAGGGAGACTGTGAACTTCTACGTATATGCATAATGTGAACGTGGATCGTGTGACATTTACGCCTGAAATACCGACCTGTTGCATATGATCAACGGAGCAAGAAACGAAGTGTGAATCGAGGGAACACTATTTCTATGTTACAACAATGAGAACAGGAACAACAGCCACATCGTCATGATGAGAGAAAAAGATTAAAATCAGTGGATAAACGAGCAAACAGGTGGGGTGAAAGTATAGAGGTACGGGGGATTGTGAAAATAGACTCTGGCAGAGCGCCACCACATTGTGATGAGTACAGTGGACTGGATAGAGCAACAGGCTGGTAGTAGGAACGAGTGGAGCGAAGTTAGAGTACAGCGTGGAGGTAGGTAGAACTCGAGAGCGCGTAGAGGGAGATGTTCGATAAGTACGTGTTTGCATAGTCTGCGTTGGACAATGATACGTGAACTAACGTCGAACGAACAACCGATACAGTTCAGGTTGATTGAGAGCCGAAGAGCATAACAAAAGAGAAACTGGTGGCTTTAAACACAGTACTTATCGAATCGCTGTACAGATGATGTGTAAAAAGAACGAGAAGGAAACAGAGAAAGACAAAGCAAACCAGAAGAGTGCGTATCAACCACGTGCCGCCTTGTGTGGTACATCAGGGACAGCAAATCGCCGCTGATGAACAGTTATGGAGGGAACAGATTGCCGGAATAGAGTAGGGGGGTGATGAGGAGCGAGCTTGCTCGGTGGCATTCTGATTTCCGTTACTGAAGTTGATTCGAATTTCGAAAAACGGAGCTGTCTATCAAACGGTCGCGGCGGTACCGGTGGTCTACACGCGTTTCGCTCACCTTCAGTTACCATGGCCGTCCAAACGAGCCGATAAGTGGTTGACCCACCTCCGAACACGAAGTAATCAGTCGTGCAAGAGGCAGAATTTGGACGTGGCAAATACACTGAAGTTGTATGATGAGGTGGAACTTCGGGTAGATCGGATGCGACCCAGGCGGTTGGATAAGGTTGGCTGGCGAATATTTCTTTTGAATCCACAAGCTGTATATGAGAGGAAAGAGACGAAAAATCCTAGAGAATCAAGCGGCGTTGCGCACAAATGATGTATATCAGATAGATGCAGAAATGAGAATGAGGTCAGACTTGTTGAACACTAACTCAAAGAGGGTCAAACGGGTTATGATTCGAATACGACAAACATTGTGTCGTTCAAACAGAAACCTGTACATGGAAATGAAACGCGCAGATTTCAGTTAGAAAGTTTATTAGCGTCGGTGTAGTTGAACCAACTGAAGCATTTAAGCCATCACACGACAAGCATATTTTGAGAAACAAGTAGGCAATGGCAAGTCCATAAAAAAAGGCACGAACGCCTGAACCAGAAGAGACAACCGGAGCCAGAAACCCATGCATAAAACGTAATATTTGGTGACCATGACGACGCTGACGTTGGTAAGTGAACCATGGTAACCACATACATTGTGATGGATTAGACTGATGTTAGCGAAGTACAAACACACAACCCATGGAACAATGAGATAAAAGTTTGGGTGTGTGGCATTTGAAACCGTAGCACCGAGTGAAGCGCTGCGGTACAAATTAGAATGTCTAAAAACAAGGTCAGAACCGAAGTTCAAACGGGAAATCGAACCAACAAACATGCATCGAATAAAGACGAATTGGAGGGAAAAAACAGAACAACGTAGATAAGATCAACAATTTCGGTTCGACGGCAGCTGACAGAACCTAATCAATGCACAGCGATGGAGGGAGGGTGGATAAATAGTAGGTTCGGTTGACAGTAAGATTCAGTATCAATCGTGTCTCACAAACAACACGTAATCTGAGCTTTATGCCGTTGTTATTGTTACCCACTGCTTGGCAGAACATCAGGTGTAATAGGTAAGTTAGTTTGTTTTGATTCATCAATCTCGGTTAGAGATCAAACGCCACAATCTCACCAAAATTAACTAATCTCACTTCTGTCTGTGGATCGAACGTGGCGGGGGACCGGATCGACCATTAAAAACGAACCAGGAAAAACCATGATAATCAAAAGACACGAAGAGATTTTGAGATTAATCTATGCTTGCTTTTCACCCGGTGACCGTCCAAAGAATTTCCTGCATTTGGATATCTTCTGGAATTACACATCGACTCTCAAAAATTTAATCATTACTGATTGCGCTCTTGATTATTGTTCGAGTTTTCTGATCGAATGCGGAAGTCGCATAATAAACGCAACATACTGTGTAGAAATGATAGACTAACAGTCAATCTTATTGATGGTCGCTAAAAGGCAAGCTGACACCCATGAGACCATACTCACCAGGGCCGGAGATATACTCGTCAGCGTATGAACGAACACTGTGCACGTTAATGATTAGGTGATCAAACAGCGAAAATAAAAAAACGTAACTCTTTACATACAAGCTTCAACAATGCGACATTTGTCTTAATTGCAAGAAATTCAGATTATTTTCCAGACAAGGATGTGCAATACCGATGGGCTATGAAAAGATTAACGAAGAAACGTCGACACAATCTTTCAAGAAGACTCGCCTCTGTCGACTTAATGCGTCGCCTCGGCTGGGGACCAAAAGACCAAGATCATATACTTCTACGGACATCGCCAGAAACGATCTAAAGTTGTAAGTAGGATCATATATAGGAAATTTACTATATATTGAATATGCATTCAGTTTTGCTATTTGCTCCAAGTGATGCGGTGTCAGGCTTATTGTTGCATCAGCCTTTGCTATATATATATATATATATATATATATATATATATATTACGGCGTGTATGTGCATACATGTATATATGCGGCGAACAATTCGGTTCGTTGACAGCTTTACCCATTGGTCGTTGTGCATTGCCGTAACATATTTGGTCGGTTAGCTGATCAATTCATGTTGTGTGTATGACTGGCAAAGTAACTAGCAATAAGTCTGTGCGATTGATGAACGACGCAGTGACTCAACAGTACTTACTCACCTGCTAACATGCAGTCAAAGAAAACAGTGAACTTTTTTCTACCAAAGCTACATAGCACTACATGAGAGAGGTCAAAACATCTACAGGGTAGCTGGAGCGATTTAAAAAGAAAGAGTAACGCTTATGGCGGAAATTTGAAAAGTGAGGGCATTGAAATTTACAGTATAGATGCAACAGAACATGTACCAGGATTTGTATGCGCATGCACTTGCAGAGACATTTTCAAAGCGCGCAACCACGAACAAGCATACTGTCGTGCGTTACTTGGACCGAGCCTAACTTACGGATGACAATAGAAAAGCGTACCGTCAACATTGGTACATGTGAGCAAGCAATATTGGACTTATTTTGTTTGGTTAAAATGTAATAAGCTGTGGCATATCTGTGAACTTCTTGTTTGCGTCAAAAGAGGCCAAAACTGTTGAACTGTTATCCGAGCAGATGATCACCACAGAATGGTGACCAAATCTAGTGTACTGCTAAGTGGCATGGGATGTTAGCTGACAAAATTTGGACATCACCCAATTGATTGCAACACCCACATCCACACAGACCTTTCAGCCAGTCTCTTTCAAAGAGAAGCATTTGACTCGAGTTTTGCATTTATTAGAACGATTTGGATCAGCGGTGTTCAATTAGTCACTTATCAGCATTGATGGTTTCTGCTAACCTGATAAAGTAGACGAGTGAGCTAGCCCCAACAAACAGGTATGAGGTCAGTAGGAAGCAGACATACAAGTTGTAATAACGAGGGCATCTTCGATAGGGAGAAAGAGAAATGCTGCATCTTTGGACAATGCACGCAAACCGCCACCGTGAATTTTTTCGGTGACAGAGATTGGAATTTGAAAATATTCCTACTTCCGTTGTAACATTACTAAAAAAAAAAACGAAGAAATAAGCTTGAGTTGCACATGGAAAGCTAGAATATCAAACGGGGCGCTGTGGAAGTTCAATGTTAGACAATATTTATGAGGAGACTTTCGATTAGTGATCCGGTATCAGCACTATGAGCGCAGCAAAATGGATGTAATGTGCATTGGAGATAGTGCATATGTATGCTTACACGAACAGAGACAAAGAGCAGTCACAAACGGATACACTGGCGCACACTGCTGATGTAGTGCCAATGGTACAAATGGTGATGAGAAATCTTTCTATCAGAAGTACGCGTAACCAAACAGCACTGGGCGCACTGTTAATTGGATTATCTCAAAAAGGACTATAATCTATGCACTTCTTACAAGTGAAAATTTCGCATACTACAACTTACGATCTAGCATAGACTTCCTGCGGTTATGCAATGTGATATTACAATCACTAAGTGAGAAGGGATGGTTGGATTTGATCCGACCTCCATACTAACGTCATCTCACATGGTAGCGTAATCCAGCCGGAGCCCAACGATGGTGTTATTACCTATGTTCGACTATAACATGAAAATTGATGTGCATTCACGTCAGTAGCGGACATACAGACAGATATATGTATATATATGCCACAGAGAGTTAACCGAAACGTTAGTCGAATGTGTAACAACCAAATATCACTTATCTAGACGACAGCCAACAGAACCAAGGATGCGAAAAATAGGGCATACACGATAGACAACGTGGCTGAGCTGATCAAAACTGATCTGATGTGTTACGATTTGGGAGTGAATATGCTTAGCCAACAGATGTGGAGACAATAACAGAAATTTACGTGCACATCCATCAAGGCAACAGTAGAGGTTGAGTAGCACGGACACCAGTGCTAACAAACACAAAATGGCCAGAGGCTTATCGAATACGACACCGAACTTTTTCAGTAGCGCGCTCGTGACAGAAAGGACTGAGATTCCGTATCCTGACGGTAAGTTCAAGATAACCATATCGGTGCACCTTAGTCATCAAACTATACTCGCGACAGCGAATCCGTGTTTAATGCAATTGGTGATCTGCTGTAAGTAGAACGAGTAAGGACTCGCACGGCATTCGATCTGGAATGGCGAGTAACCTGTCACGGACAGTTTCCAAACGCGGTAACACGCTTGTGCAAACGCGTAGTTGGGCCGTACGAAATGTTACGATTAGCACTGGTAGTTCGAATTGGAAATAAAATACATCGGCGACAATCTCAAATCTAGACTGCCAGTAGTCATAACAGAAGATGATCACACTAGGATACTGCGTACGGAGACAGATGAGGCCCTGTTCCAGCCAATCATGACGTCTCCGACTATGTAAATGTCCGTAAAAATTAGTGCAGTACAATTCAACCGAACAACTGGAGGTGTATGCAACTTCTGCTGGTAGAATGGCAGAGAGAGAGAACTGTACAACCGTCAGTTAAAAGTTGGCCGACCTTCCGGTAGTGAGGAAAAGTTATTGGAACATGTCACAACAGGTGGTGAAACATGAGTGCACAACTGCGATGTAAAAGCACAAGGGTGGTCGTCGAGGTAGGTTGGGGCACTGCTACAGCGACAAAAAATGTCGGAGTCGCTCAAATGTGACGGGAAGAGTGCCGTCCATCCCAAATTGGTTTCACGCAGTCACATAACTAATGTATTGATACTTGAACATCGTGTAGCGGCAAATGAGGCAACGGGAAAGAAGAATCTTGAGATATGAGCAAACAAGACATGGATGCTGCAATATTGGTGATTTTCTGTCGAAGTACAAGATAGTCACAGATCCAAAGCTGCCCTGCTCTGTGAAGTTGACTCCTGCGTACACTTTACACTCGAAGTTGATATCCATTCTGAAGGCCTAAAAACAAGAAAATTCCCTAGAAGAGCTGCGTAGCATTCCTGAAAATGCACTCGACCGATGGAAAGAAAGATCAGGAGATGAAGTTCGAACGGTGGAGGAAGTAGTCCGAAAGAGACAAGTCTGAATAGGTTTCAAGAAAACAAACGCCCCCTAAATCACGGTTTCCTACTGGATAGGCTATCTGGATGTACTGGTAAGTGTGCACCACGGTATTGAAGACCCACAGACATGCACATAACTCGGGATAAAAAACATGATTGTAACCACCTTCACATGTAACGGAGAATAACAATGGAACAGTGTGTGTTGAAGACGAGTTCCAGAAAAGATGTATACAAACGTATGTATGTATGCTTGAAATGACCCCATTGTGTATGTAATTTGGCCCGCACTGTACAATTGGTCGGCAAGTACAGTCTGCTCAATGGAATGATAGATTTAACACATTGGCTAGAGGGGTAACTTATCGAAAGGCAGTAAATCAATACTGGTACAAAGAGAGGAAATTAGACAAGCGATCTTGCCCAGGGTCGCATGTATACACGAGAGTAGAAATACTTAAAAATTCCCGGAAGGAAAGAAATGTGAGCGCAGATGGAATCATGAACAGGCCTATCGCCATAGTTCGACTGCTACAGTAATTTCCATGATTCGAGGTTTGAGTTCCTGAGCTTCTGTCGAGTTACATTAGCATTGATTGGTAACTACTTCGTGCGTCCTTTAGCTGATGCGAGTGTCCTTGTAGCCATTAGTTGTGTTTCGACAAGTGATCACCGCTAAGCTGAGTCAGTTCTGGGAAGCTATTGGGACAGGAAACTCAGTTCGATTCAAACGACTAACCTCAAACAAATTGAGCCTGATTATTTGAACAAGGTTATACAGAAGCTGAAGTTTCAAATGGTTAAAAATCTCTAAAGTACTCATCAGAAAAATGGTGTAGCGAACAAGTTCGTTTTCGGTTATTCATCATCAGGCCAAATACATAACATTTATATGAAAGAGTTGTCAGGGCGAAACGAACAAAACAACTGGCAAGTTCAAGTGAGGTCAGACACGTCATAGGCAAACACGGAGACAATGTTTTGATACGATTATTTCACCATTATGACGTAACTGGAACCATGGCGTTTTGATCGGTCGTGGTGTGGATGGTTGGCCATGGCAACTTCAACGCCTGAACAAAACGCTTCTGTTCGCTTCGTCCTGAAAACTCTGTTTCATATGTTATTTATTTGACCTGATGATGAATAACCGAAAACGAGCTTGTTCGGTGCACCATTTTTCTAAGAAGCTGGAGCGTTGCAACATGTGCGATGTTTTTCGGAAGCAGACGGATTCGTTATGGTAGTTCCTAAGACGAGTCGGTTCCTTCCAGTATTTTTTGCTGCTTATTTCCAAGAGTGTTTTTCTAACCTCCACGTCTTTCAACTCACTTGGTCAACAACCCCTTTGCCACATTTCGGTCTTTAAGATTCATTGCCTGAATTGTCTCGATTTCCGTATCTCAATAACTAAGTAGTATTGATTCAGCTCAGTCATGACTGTGGGTCAGTTATCGAAGCGTAAACACTGACAACCAGATTGTCTGTGTGCATGATACAACTGTGGGCAGTACAAAATATGACTGCAATCCCACAGGTGATGTGATTAGGCATGGGCCCCGAAACGACAACAGGTGTACTCGAAGTGGACCTATCGATCCGACTTTCCATCCGCGGATATCAGTCAGGAATGCTGCCAGTTCAAGTGAGCTGGCGAAAGGTGTGCAGAGATGTACACACTAGACTAGAGGAAACATTGTCAAATCCAGAAGTAAAATAAACTGATTGCACGTTTGTACTTCCAAGAACGGCCATCTCCGGGTTGTGAACACATCGGAACTACGGATGGTAGAGCCCAGACAAGCGAACTTGTTAGCTGAGAAACACTCCCTTGTAGAGTTTTATGAAACATGACGACCGAAAAGGTCAGAATGGTATGCAGTCGAATCCCAAGCTATGTTGAAAAGATACCATCAATGTCTTCCACGTGACTGCCATTCCAACTAACCCTGCCGATGTATACACACTTAAAATTGCGCACCGATAAGAAGGCACATTTTCCGTTAGTAGATGTATCTAGATGAACTCTGGCGTCCCCGTTCAAACTCGGCCGGTTATTTTTGAACGTATTCGTTCGACCGAAATATATTCTATCGATCTAAAAATCAGCCTTTCAAATAATTCAATTATACAGCAGGTTTTTTAATGAAGAAACACAGTACATGTCAGCTGCCAACGAGCACAAACAATGCAAACTGATGAACTATGACAGAGAAATCATGACATGAGTGCACAATTGTGACGGAATTAGAAACAAAAGGTCACTGATTGCATTTCTACCACCTTCGGCAAAGTCTCCAATCAGTAACACAACCTGTCAGCCTTTGTGCTTCAACTCGATAAACAGAACGAGTCAACTATACCTAGTCACGTTATTGGCTGCAGGTCGTATCGATATTTTCCGTAAATAGTGCACAACTTTGAGGTCACCAGAGCGTCGTTCACAGGATAATTCTCAGGCCAAAGAAGCCAATGAGGGGCAACAAAATTATGAGACACTAGATTGTCACGTTCCCCGAACACGCACACACCAGAGCTAACAAACGGAGAGTAGTCAAAGACGAACAACTGCACGTAAGTTTTGGCTCAAAGAGACAAACCGTACACAAACACTGTTTCACGAACAGACTAACGACAGGGAAGTTGCATCCAACCACAAGTCTCCAACGATATTGTCCCTTGCATTAAGCAAGTAACTGATTATCAAGAGTAGAAACCAAATGACTAAACGCCAATTCATTTCATACGACCTTGTTAGGCCAACAATCAGTAACAGCACGCTGCTATTCTGATCTGATAGACTACCCATGATGACGATCAGCAGTACGTGGGATACTCACAATGATGAGTATCCCATAGGTAGCGCCAAACGTAGACAATACCTCAACCCGCTACTTACGCGATAAGCTATGAGCAGTCGTTTATTTCTGAAATAATCATTTGATCACATACTGTCCATCAATGAAACACGAAAAAGAACGTTTCCATAGCTTACCATCGAATCATCGCATCCAAATAGGATATGTTAATGAGTATAAACGGACTGGATGGCATAAATTATCAAAACAGCAAAACATACGCCTCAATAGTCATCGTTCAACATTCTGGCGACCTGGGCAAGAAATTGGTGTACTGTGCGGCTCAAATCGATAGAATGATGAACGATGCCTAGTGAGATGTATATATTGTGGCTTTTGGTCAATTATACCATTCAGTCCGCATATACCCATTAACATATCCCACTTAGTTTTGTGGACTTGATGATACGCTACGGAAGACACGTTCGTCATGATGTTTCATCTAATGAATAAATGGGGATTTTCGCGGAAGGTGGCATTCAATTGGATAATAGCCAAGGGGATAACAGTGTACATATCGGCATTTTTGTATGCGGCTCCAACGACAAGACCTCTTGAACACATTACTCGCGTCATCCCAGCAAAAGCGAATTCAGCGGACGTAGTCAGAAAATAAACGTCTCGCCATAGTAACTCCTACAGTCTGTCGAGTCTGAATGAAACATTGATTTCGCTGCTCTACAAACAAGACGACAATAACCCGATAGAACAACAAGCCAGAATAACGTGTGATATTTCTTCACTCAATAAAAGTATCAAAGAAAGCGCCGAAACCAATAGGAAAACATTTGTCAAGAAAGGTTTCTTTCCTAATTCCGGCAGCCCATCGCTCTGTCCCGAAAAATAGTGGACAGGATACTGTGCGCTGAATCCGTTTCTATACCTCAGCAGTGTAGGAAGTGTGATACAGTCCTACGATGAGAAACTTCAGCGTCATGTTTTGACAGGATTAGTCTCGGTACCCGTTGTCTGTGCCCTACTTTCACTTCATATGACTGTTTTTTTCCACGATTGTTATCAGTCTTGTCCAACGTAATCAAATGTCTACACTTGCTGCAATCTGCTGCTATAACCTCCCAGGCTATTTGAATTATGCTAGCGATCCTCATATTACGCCTGCTCGAACTTCCGTGACCTCACACTGGTCTGGAACTGGTGACAAGTCCACCGTACAACAGACTACCTAATCCGACCAAACAATCTCAAACATCATTTTCAGCGAAACAGAACGAGCAGTTCGAAGAAAAAAGCATCAGTTATACACCCGGATGTTTTGCTCATCATCACAAGACAGTATATATCGGGGCGTGTACAGCAAAGTCAACCCAGAAACCACAAACTATTGATACTTTATCCTCAAAAATATCTAACTTCGTCCAAATATCGTTTAGGAAGTGAGCTAGTCAAACAGAGAAGGTGTATTCTGCATACAAATAAATAAGTGGCGGTTTTTCACGGCTACAGTACTGTCGTCACACAGAGGCTTCCGCTGAAACAAACACTAAGTAGAACTTGCAAAAGTAATCAGAACTATGAGAAAAAATACTTTGAATATAGTTAGAAGTTGTTTGTGAATTGGCCTGTCCCGTTTCCTGAATGAACTGAACAAAGTGATATGCGAAAGCCATTTGCATTCTTAATGCATTTGACGCTGTTGAGTGTCCAGTTCAGCAAGCGTTTCTGATTTTGAAGATGCTGTATGGGTTAAAAATTCACATGCACTGGCATCGGCTTCAGTGGTTCTTCAACGACTAAGTAATTTATGCTTCTGTCATTCTCTCCTGCTACCAATTATTTCAAACTGATCCATTCTTTCTTTCCTACAGCTTTTATGACACAGGTGTTTCAGTACCACATAAAAAACTAGAGCACTTATTTGGAGAAATAACCTGCAATGATAGGAACATTATCAAAACGTGCTGCAATCTGACGATAAAGTTCACTTTCTCCGGGTTACTGATAGCAGTCACTTTGTTGATCCTAAAGCCACGTTCAACAGTTGCTTGGACATTATAAGGAGAACAGTTCTCAGAATATTTTTCACGTTTCAGCACATATCTTTCGAAGCTATGTGATGACAGTAGATTAGCCACAAGGGTTGCAGCCTTGCTGTCACAAAAGACAAGCAGCCTATTATCTAAGTTAGTACAAGTTTCGAGTTCCTTTACAGTTCATTTTTTGTTCTACAGCTACGACCACAGTAGCCTATGAACCATAGGACTTGTCAAGGTTTTCACACAGGAGTGAACCGAGCGGTACCTTAATTCTATTCCCGGGATGTCCGATGTGTTAATTATAAAAGTGCTGTTCAATGCACGCATTTTTTTAGACAGCTAACCGACAATTCCTTGCTATTTTATGCGGAGACGATAAGAAAACGGGTAGAAAGAAGAGCACAAATGCTGACTTCTGTTTGATAATCATCACTGGCTGTAAGTATTTGACCTACCTACCCAAACGTGTACCGCTGAAAATCGAATGAGGTATCCGCGATATACCTTTTCATAACCTTAAGAGTCGTTTGCTACTTCAAAATTTCCAGTGGTTTATAAATCGCGCTCTATTTCCCCCAAACCTTCCAAACGTGTGTGTACCGACCATTGTGGTGGAATGTATTGTATGCGCAAACAAAGGCTATGCTGAAGGCGTTCAATGAGAGGCGGAATTTCACTGATCCGCAAGTCAGTTGTGTAGGCATGGGCAGGGACAATAAAAAAAATTCTAGATCAAATGGTAAAAAACGGGGCAAGCAGGAGCACACAGCATAGTACATTTGTTCACACACCAATAAAGTGAATCGAACAGCAAGACGGCTATTTTTTTCTGATGAGCAAGCGTATTGTATAGTGGGAAAAGTGAGAAAAAGCACCTGAGAGACAGCGTAATAGGCACGAAGTATGCATGCGGTCAAAATGAATGCTGTTGTAAAAACACACGAACAGAGCAGTGCAGAACAAAACATAGGCAACCTATGACACCAAGTGGAAACACTAACATGCTGCTGCTGTTGTTGTTATTGTTAGACTTACGACAAACAAGGGCTTGAGTGGGATCCGACGATCGTACGGTCAGCAACGTGTGCACACCTTTAGGGCATATAACAGTAGAAGTTAACATAGCGTATGAGTAAGCACGAGGACAGCGCGATGAAGTGAATGTTCAAGTATGTGAGGTTGAATGTGACAGAGAGAGAGAGAGGGTCAAGGAGAACGAATGTACCGGCGTAAGACAATAGAAACCACCGAAGAAAGCAACTGACTAGAGCTGAAACCAGGGGTGTGGAAGAACAAAACAGAAATCGAAGGCAAATTTCCGTGTTTGTTTGATGAACCTTTAATCACATACATCGCTTCTTTCGATATACAGTTGAGCGCAGTAATTGGTGTGAAGTTCAAATTAGTCTCACCTGGTTAGCAAGCAACACTTATTCATGTTTACTCAATCTCGAGCACTTCGTCAGAGTATGTTACGACAGCGTCACCAATGGATGATTTAAAGCACAGATACAGTGCACACATTGAAGGAAACAAAACCGAACTCGCAAATAGCTTGAGAATCAAAATAGTTTCTAAAGAATGAAGCTGTGCTTGATCATCCATCGTTGCTAATAGTCGACGGCTGTTTCTTGTACGCCTGCGGTACATTCGAAAGACTGTGGATGTTTCTTTTCTACTATTCAATCATCTCACTTTTCTTCGACCTCTTCTCATTCACAGTATTGCGATCGCTGACTTTATCTATCGACCTTCCTCTCCAAAACTCTCCAACACGGAATCAGAGTTACACGAGGATTGTTGGTCTATGTAACCCTCTACGGCTTCTTCTAACTTCCACTAGCACGATTGGTGTAGAAAAGCAACAGAATAATACGTCTGAAAGATAGTAAACTTACGTTCCAACATAAGTTACAATGATGAATCAAACCAAAATGTGGCACAACTGTAAGTGCAGTCAACCGCGGACTAGGAATGGCATGGAAAATTTTACTGAGGATAGAGAACCAAGAGGCGATAACATCCAATACAGAGCGGCGACAAAACGAGAACATCACAAATAAGCTGACCAATCATCTACAAAAACATCGGGATCAAGAGGCAGGTCATCTTTTGCGAATTAAATGCAAGTTACAGCTGATAATTCCGAGTGATCACGAGAGGAACAATGACCTCGTTCTTATACATGGGTGCTGGGGGTACCAAATGGTGTGTTTACAATACCATTCATTCAGCGCAGCCATCAGCTTGATCATAATGCATTATGATTCGGGCCGCTGTTCACCTCAACAGTGAGGTGAAATATCAGGTAACCGGGAAAAAAAATCAAAAAGAGAGAAGAGAACTAGAGAAAGTAAAGCTGAATAGTTGATTTAGAAACGTCGGAGATGTGCGCATACTGTTGACTGCTACAGGCTGTCAACTCTAATCGGCATGTTAAGTGGTCACAAGATCCCCAATCAAGCAGGTAATTTCTACCCACTTTGCTTTATAATCCGTGACCACGTCCTTGTTTGCAGTGTTACCCAACTGTTTGTGGTCTCAGCAAACAATGCCTGGTGCGAAAAACAACCAGTTGTTATGCTAAGCAAGTGGCTCAGCCATCGCAGACTGTGCAACCTGATCGGTCGGCCAACTGATCGCCTACTCCGAGCGTTCCGAAATGTGCGCTGGTAAACGACCGTGGTGCTCACGCAATCGACTCACATGATGTGGATTAAGTGGGGGGGGGGCGGACAAACATGAACAAACGCAGCTACCCCGTCGTGACTAGGTTCGAAGCACACCACCCAGTAGCTTACCTTTTACGACCAAAAGGGCACGTCAAGTTTTCACAGCGACCGCCAATAAAACAGTCTAAGTGGTCAGTCTGCCTTGGAAGGTCGACGACGACGTCACAGAACACACGCTTGATAGCACCCGAACTACTGTCTGTTGAAGGGTATGCCGATACTATGAACACTGCTAATTCACGCCAACAGACCTCAACATGCATGCATCTAGTGGAGCAAACATCGTCTTTTGAAATGCAGTGTTATCCCTACTCTAGCTTTACTATGAGATTCAGGTTCGACGTAATGAATGAATAAAGTCTCTGTAGGAAAAACGACAATTCCTCAAACCTTCCGGTCGTTCACGTTGCGGAATTGATAAATACTTACACTCACCATCCAAAAATGCACACGACCAGCTATTTGTCTGCAAGAAACAGGCACCTTGAAAATGAACTTCTGGATTCAGACATATGGCACGACATACTAAGTCCTGCTCTTTACCTACCTTTTCACGTGTAAAAAACGGGCCCTCCGTGTTTTTCTATTACCATGATTGTGTGACATTGACATACTGTCATTGAGGACGATATGGATGATAAAACTAAAAACTGAATTCATCCACCTACGGCATCAGACTCCACTGATACCTTGATCTAGCACAATGTTCCATAGTCCATGCACGTCAATGTATTTTGCTACCTTGACGTGGTGGTCAGGTTTGTGCACTGGTTCTATTCGAAGAACTATGTCGACTAGGAATTAGGTTCTTCCATGTGCAATCTTGTGAGACAGGCCGAAGGGGGAACATTCAGACGAGAGGCAGATGCACTCATAGGATTGTATTTTGCACGAGGATCGCGAGAGACTGCTAGATCGGTGAGACACTACCCCATGAGCATGCAGCAGAACTATTTTCTTTATATAGTTGCGGCACTGTCTTCCGAATCAAGAAGGGAGTTAGCAAAGCGCTCTCAAACAAAAAACGCTCCGGCTGCCCAACAGACGACCGTGACTACCAGTGTATTATCCAACAAGGTTGAAAAACAGCCAGTCTGATCCAGAAACGTGATGTAACTTCGAATACATCCACCGTGAGCATCAATGCTCACAATCAGACATCAATTTCTTATTCACTGAATCCTCGGGTCAAGCAAGCCCCACACAGCCAAGTGGATAAGACTTTTGAATCATTGGCTTCGGGTAGAGGCCCCCAAGGAAATTCTATATCCCGTTGTCTCGTAGATCCGATTTTTGAGTCAGAGACTCTAAGTGGGGTCCTTCAAGTGAATCCCATCCCACGGCCCAAACCACCGGGAGGTATCAGAATTTATTGTTCTTCTGACAATGATATTATTCATCCACTACCATTTTCCCAGTCTATTGTGCTCCTTAAGTCTTCTACCTTCTCTGTATTACCGGGTGATATTTTTCACCAAAACCGACAACTGAGAAAACATTGGCGTTTCAAATATCTGCACTCTTCGTTGATCAGCAGGCTGCTCTGATAAATACTCTTTCGAGCCTGGAGGATGATATATGCTGCATTTTGGGAACGGGAGTTTACGATTTTAAAACCGTTATTCACTTGAGTTCACATCTAGATAACTGCCGATCCAGGCAGGATTCTGATGCGGTCTTCGGTATGTTGATCACATTCCTACCTTGCGACGGATCTTGGAGCATCCGCGTTCTTAAAAACAGCCGACGGTCTTTTTAAGCTTGAAGGCTGCTTTTCATTCGGTTGCTCGTAACGTCCCCTGAAACTGCCTTCTTCACAACGGAGTTCCAGAGAAATACGTGAATCTGTTAAGATCACTGTATGCCCACTCTGCAAGCAAGATAAATGTTGTAACTTGTTCAATACCCTACGTGCACGTGAACAGATAACGGTCTGTGAAACGGCGTATAACGGAACGACAGTCAACGGTAACGAACGACTAGTTCGAAACTTCCCGGCCAACCCAACTACCCGAGGCTAACGCACGAACACAGAGAGAAGACTGGACTCCGGACAGAGTTCCATCGCACCACTCGATTCAAAGACAATACGGTCACAAACCAGATCATATTCAAAGGGTTTGCGACCAATAAGAAGACCAACTCAAAGGCGGACCAAATGATGGACCGAGCAGTACAGCGATGCGCGTAGGCGGGATGTAGGCATGTGAGCGTGAATGTGCGTAGGTGGGGGGCCAGACATTTGGCACAAGGGTTGAAGGACGAAATGGCGCATGACCGTGCCAACTATGAAGGTCACACACAAGTGTACTTTGTCAGCCTTTGACGTTGAACTTCTTTCTGGCGCTAGGCTGACCGACATGGAATGTCTTACTTAGACCCCCTACTGAAGACACGGGTCATGCTGAACAAGGCGAATGACCAGAATGGTTTGTATGAAATGCGCTTGGCACTTTCAAAGTGCGAAGTGCTGCTACAAAACCGAGGTATTCCCACTCTTACCTTTAGCGCAGGCAGTCCGCTTGTGACTGTAGACACTTTCACATACTTGGGTAGCACTATCTCGTCAGCTTGTAATACTACAGATGAGATACTAGCGAAGATAGCGAAGACACGAGTTACCTTTACCAGCCTGCGTCATCTATGACTTCGAAAAGACGTCCGGTTGTCGCCGAAATGATGGGAATATATTGGTTATGTGTGTTGTACTTTGCTCCACAGTTCGGAGACGTGATCTGTTCGCAACGAAGGTGTTGACAGACTTGTTATGTTTGACTATCGTTGTCCTCGTTAAATGGCCCACATCAACTGGACTGATCGCCTGAACAACACGGCCGCTCACCAGTGTGTATTCCAAAGTGTTCAGGATGCGCGATCCACTGGTCAACTAATTACGTTGCACAGCCTGTGATGTTTGCACCACGTACTCCGGATGCCAGCGGAGCGTTTACTGTATTGAGACCATTAACAGTTGGGTGAAATAATGTGGCAATTAAACAACATGATCACGAATTAAGAAGACCCTGATCGATCCAATGAACGAAGTGGGTAGGTGTCGCCTGTCTCGCTAGGTTCCTCCAGATCACCCAACTCGCTGATTCGAAATGCTAGCCGACATGACAGCGTGCTGCAGTCCGTGACGTACCTGCATCCACGCCATTTCTAGTTCTACCGTTTAGCCTTCCTTCATTATTATTATTATTACTATCTTTTCTTAACCTTTTCAGTAACGATTCTTCTTCTAGGAGGTTCCACATCACTCTTGAGGGGTGCGACGACCTGAGCCATAATACCCTCCGATCAGGGTCAAGTGATGATTATTGTGGCATACAGGCCGTGGATGACGATAGCACCACCAAGTGGACAAATTCGGCAAAGTTCTAACTCATAGAACCATCGCAAATGTGATTTCCGTTGAGAATTGTTTGGAACTGGTTGCCCACTTTGAACATCCACTGAGGCCGTTTTGAAGCCACAAGCTTCAAGAACTTTACGGAAAATATCACCTCAACTGTCTTCGACGTGTTTGAAGCCTTTGGTAGACAATGATGTAAGTTGTCATCTTAGAACTTTCCCTTCGTTTTAATGACCGACAAAAAGAATCGCGAGTCTGTGTTCCGGCTTCACCAAGGCGTAAAAACTACACGTGTGTGTGTGTGTGTCATTCAATGAGCTCTGACCTATTATGCTACCTTGGCGTGGTGGTCAGGCTTGCGTGCTGTTTTGATCAGAAGGGCTATGCTGACTAGGACTTCGGTCCTTTTGGGTCCAACCTTGTCAGATTGGTCAAAGGGGAGCAGCCAGACAAAAAGCAGATGCGTGCGTTTGTTGTGCGTGGTGACTGTGTGTTGGGTATGACGCTTGTTTTTGCCTGGACTGTGTGTCTGATTGCTAGGGTCGTGTGTACAGTGTTACTGTTCCTGTGAGTGGGTGCAGGACTTGTTTTGAAATGCCTGTCGATCGTCTCCTTGGTGGTTGATGCTATCGCGTCTGCGTGTGTGTGATACAGTTGCTGCCGTGCTTTTTAGCCAAAGGCTTTGGTTGAGGGCCCTAATCGCTCTCCTGCACAGGTCTGGGCGTCCTGGCAGTATCCGAAGCCCATACAAACAATGATAGTACAAAATAAACCAAATACTATACTGCATCGGCCGTCGCGCAGGATAAACCGGGTCGCCCTATCTGCTGTACATGTCAGGGTGGATAGGCGAAAATATGCTACTGCCAAGCACTCACCCTCATACTTCCCCCCAGCCGCGAGCCCCCCCCCCAGCAGATAATGCTCAATTAGGTTTCAGTGCCCAGAAAACCAACTGGAGACAGGCCCGTGGACGCAAGACGCTTACGATTGGGACGTGGAACGAGCGCACACTGTTGGATCGATGCAGCGCCACAGAACAACCGGAACGACGCACCACCCTAATCGCGATGGAACTGCACCGATACGAAATCGACGTAGCAGCCTTGAGTGAGACAAGGCTTGCAGACCAAGGTAAGTTGCGGGAAGCAAGCGCTGGGTACACTTTCTACTGGATAGGTTACCCGGCAGACAGTGTTCGAGAGCATGGTGTCTGTTTTGCAGTCGCTGATCGCATCAATGCTTTGATGATAGGCGAACCGCACGGCATCAGCCCCCGAATGCTGTCGATGCGCCTGCGACTCGGTCGAGGTAAGTGTGCTACATTTGTTAGTGTTTATGGTCCAACTATGTGTCACACTGATGATACAAAGGACCAGTTCTATGATCAGCTGTCCGCCACAATCCGGTCTGCGCCAGTGAATGACCGACTGTTTGTTTTGGGTGACTTGAACGCTAGAGTTGGGCGCGACTCTGTAGCTTGGCCGGGAGTCCTCGGACCCTACGGCATTGGTTCAGTCAACGCGAACGGTGATCGTCTGCTGCACCTGTGTGCTACTCACGAGCTGGCTATCACGAACACCCGATTCCAGCTGGATGCGAGCGACATCACGACGTGGACTCATCCACGAAGCGGTCACCACCACCTACTTGACTACGTGATTGTGCGGCAGCGCGACATTCGTGAAGTGCGCATCACGCGAGTGATGCGCGGGGCTGAATGTAGCACAGATCATAGGCTGGTCAGGACCAAATTGTTTATCCATGTACGCAAGTCCGTTTATTGTAGATCTTTTGGACAACGGCAGAAGCTGGATATCAGAAGGTTGGAGAACTTCGAGACGAAGGCTGCCTTTCAACGTGCAGTCGTCGCTCGCCTGCACAATGCTCCTGTACCCACTACCCCCGAGGGTATGTGGCAACAACTGAAGAAACAGATTATGGTAGCAGCCACCGAGACGATCGGTGTGGAGCGCAAGAAACGCCCGGATTGGTTCGATGACAACAACGTGGCTATCTCCAACTTGGTACGAGAGAAGAATGCCGCGTTCGCCACATGCACAATGGACCCTGGCAATGGAGCGAAGAAGACTAGGTTCCGGAATATCCGCCGTCAACTGGCTGAGCGTGTTCGCGGAATTAAGGACAACTGGTGGAGGAAACAGGGCGAGCGCATGCAGGGCTTCGCAGATCGTCGGCAACACAAGGAGTTTTACGATTCGCTTAAGGCGATCTTCGGTCCGTCTATCCAGTCTACTAAAGCACTGGTAGACGTGGACACCGGTTGTTCTTGCAGCCAGCCGGAAGACATCATGGGAATATGGCGCAAACACTTCGGCAGCCTGTTAAACCGCCCTACTACAATTGATTGGGCGACTGTTAACAGTCTGCCGCAACAGGACGTCAAATCTTCGCTTGCTCTCGCCCCCGACTTGCTGGAGTTGCAGAGGGCGATTGGTCAACTGCGCAACGGGAAGGCTGCAGGCGAGGATGGGCTGCCAGGTGAGATCCTGAAGAATGGCGGTCCGGCGTTGGAACGCGCTCTGCTCCAACTGGTTCACTCCATCTGGGAGCACGAGGTGATGCCGCAAGACTTCAAGGATGCCCTCATCGTACCCTTGTTCAAAGGGAAGGGTAGCAAGCAATGCACCGACAGCTACCGAGGTATCAGCCTCTTGAGCTGTGCAGGCAAGGTGCTTGCCAGAATCCTCCTGAACCGACTGAATGCGTCCGTTCTGGAGATGAATGTTCCCGAGGAGCAGTGTGGATTTCGGTCGAGTCGGAGTACAATCGACCTGGTGTTTGCTGCTCGACAGCTTCAGGAGAAGTGCCGAGAACGGAATCAGCCCTTGTATGCCCTGTTCGTGGACTTCACCAAAGCGTTCGATTCCGTGAACCGCGAGGCGCTGTGGACGGTGCTTGGTAAGTTTGGATGTCCAGGTAAGTTCGTCAATATGGTTAGATTGTTGCATGCGGGCATGAAGGCGAAGGTGCAATCGTGTGGATCGACCTCTGATGATTTCGACATCGTCACTGGCGTGAAGCAGGGTTGTGTTCTAGCCCCAGCCCTATTTAGTTTATATTTGACTGCGATGGTAACAGTTGCTTTTCAGAACTCTGGAGAGGATGGTGTCGAGGTGGAGTACCGGACGGACGGGCGTCTGTTGAATATCCGACGATTTGGCGCCTCAACCCGGCTGCAGACCTCAAGGATGCGGATGCTTCTGTTCGCCGATGACAGCGCTTTGCTAGCGCACAGCGAAGAAGAGCTGCAACGTCTAGCTACAGCATTCGCTTCGGCAGCATCGAAGTTCGGGTTGGACATCAACACAGGTAAGACGTATTCGTTTTTTCAGCCTTCTCCTGGTGGAGGTGCTGCTTGTGTACCTCCACCCGAAATTCGCATCGCTGGAGACACTGTGAATGGCTGCGGGGATTTTTGCTACTTGGGTAGCAACTTGTCGACAGATCTGTCCGTGGACCGCGAGTTGAGAGCGCGTGTGGCAAAGGCTAGCGCTGCTTTCGGACGTCTTGAAAGGCGTGTCTGGAAGAATCACAGCCTGAAGATGGCCACGAAGTTGTGTGTCTACCGCTCAATGGTGCTGTCTATCCTGCTGTACGGCAGTGAGACGTGGACACTGTATCAGCGGAACGTGAGCTATTTGAGCCGTTTCCATGTTCAGTGTCTGAGGCGCATCTTGGGTATTCGGTGGTCGGACATGATTCCGAACACTGAGGTAATGCGGCGAGCGGACATGGACGGGATGGAAGCCATGTTGATGCTGAACCAGCTCCGTTGGCTCGGTCACGTCCGTCGGATGGGCGATGACCGTATCCCGAAGCAGTTACTGTACGGACAAGTGAAGTCAGGTAAGCGAAATCCCGGTGGCCAGAAGCGGAGGTACCAGGATGTTGTGCAGGTAAGTCTTTCACGTTGTAACATTGATTTTAGATGTTGGGAAGATTTGGCGTTGAACCGGACGGCCTGGAGGAATACGGTTCGGGCGGGCGTCCGAGCGTTCAACGAGCAATTATTGCGTGGTCGCGAGCGGAAGCGTGCGGTACGCAAAGGAACCATCGGTGCCATAGGTCGCGGTGACGTGACCATATGGCGTTGCGATGTGTGTGGCCGCGAATGCGCTGGCCGTTTGGGATTAGTAGGTCACCAACGTACTCATAGTACACCGTCGGCGAAGAGGCGGCGAGTACGTTAGGATCAGGTAGGTCATATAAGCATATCCAGTCTACTCCTGTTAATGAGTGCATCGACCAACACCCTGGTGGTTGACAATTAATCCGCTCTTCTTTTCAGAAACTTGAGTGTCTGTGGTCTTCTACCCAATCTTTTCTCCGGCTTTGTTGGTGTATTGTATAATGATTGGTCTGCCTGGCTTTTCACAGTTCAATGAGAATGTTGCTTTTCATCCCTATCTTCTCAGCGATGCACCAACCTGCACTCCTATACTACAATGCTTCTTGTATTACACCTCAAAAATCTTTCTTCTCAGTGTAGATCTCGTCATTGCAGCCTCTCTCTGTTTAGTTTCCGAGAGATAAGAGTTTCCTTTCCTTAATAGCCAATCAAGTGGCTAACCAGCATTGGCCGGCTGGACAGAAAGACCCCACTATCACACCTCTCAGTCTTATTCCTTCGGGTTTACACTGGATATGTGGTGTGTTGGTGGAACCGCAATTGGTGCGGCGCAAGCCAATTGCGGTGACTGTTAAGCGCAGGCGTCCTTTGGCTTCGGTCACTGTGACAGGCTAATCCGAATCGGATGCCGCCAACCGCATTCAATGAGCAGTAAAATTAAATGAGTTTACCTGTGTTATGACAGTAAGCAGAGCTGCGTGGGTGTTGGATTACTGTTCTGATATATAAACAATGAGGACATACAGAGTCATATGTTTATTCGATGCACAATTTGAAGATCAGACGAGCAAGGTCAACTGATCGAGTAGGGTCAAATGAATGTTAAAAAAGACGAGACAGAATACCTATACACGAATGGAAGTATTATTTGACCATAGGAGACCACAGTCCACGCTAGTCTGACTCGAGTTGAACTGTTTGATTGCTTTATCAATCGTACGTTTACCAAGATGACTGTCACATGAATGATTGCCTCGTGCCCAAATCATATATCCATTGTACTAAGCTCGTAATAAATAGTCTTCAGAAAGCCAAAATGTAGTGTGTAGCAGAGCAATAGTACATATCGTGCACATTACAACCGTCCCAGACGTTCTCACTGACACCGTATGTTCTGGCAAGAAGGGAATGGGCATAGGTGCGATGTGACAGCATGCACACTTTGATGGTCAGCCGGGTTGAAGCGAACGATGCGCCGGTTAAATCAGTAGAGATATTCATGTCAGACAAGTCGAAACATGAACACTTGATAGACTACAATCTTCGAGCCCGCTAGGTTGGGGTTGTAGCAGTTTGACATAGAGTCCTAAACACTCACCTGTCTGGATGCCCAGATAGTATGTCAGCGTATTTTTGCACTGTCACGAATCCTTTTTTTTCACGTCTGTGCACTACTCTCGAATAAGACTCAAGTAAAAAAAACACGCGCTGGGTAAAGAAGAATGCGAATATGAGAACGATAAATACAGTTTCGATTTATATGGGTCCTGGTAGTCAAATACCAGTGGTGAAAATCTATTCGATTAACCGTTCACCCAAATTTGGATAAAATAGGCAATCTGGTAGCGGGCCAATCCAAAGTCGTTTTAGGAGATCAAGAATGGACAAACAGTTCTAATGTCATCCTTTGTTATCCGCCAAGTACTTTGTTCTGTATTGAATCAGTTAGTTTACAGTATGCAACGTTGCATTTGTCATTGAGATCAGTCTGTGAAGGATTTCGATTTCTCTAATACTGATCAACACATCTTTAAATTTGTACTCTTGTCCTATGACTAAAAACTGCTTACTGTATCCAATTCGGTGTCTTCTTATTACTTGGGCTTCAAGTCTACGGCTATTTGAGTAGTACAGTAAAATGACAAGAATAATTTGCATGTAGTAAGGTTGAAATGTGATCAAGTTATTGATGTGGGTTATAGACCTCAGCTCACTAGCATATTGGAGGTAAGTTATTAAGATCCAATTCAGAGCCGAAAACAATCCGCAGAAGAAAGCTACGCTGTCCGACTACGATTGGTGCGTATTGGAAAGTTTGCAGTACCTTGACTAACCATATAAATGAGAAAATGGATAAACAGGTACAATCAACGGTAGTCACAGAACATGTCACTCAGAGAGACAAACTGTGCAACAGTGAACAATAGTTTGAATGCAACTAACATTGGTGCATACATTAGGCATTCAGACGACCTTTGTAAATCAACCATAAAAGCATTTTGATGCGATCATACAAAAATCCTACAAATGTCCAGCCATCAAGAATGCAGTAAGGAGCACACTAAACTTATTGACGACCAACCATTTAACTGAAAAGTGATATTTGTTGAAATATCATCTACAAACTTATGTAAACACCACACAGGGAAAAGTTGGGCGTCATTTTCGGAATAACAGCCAGAACAACAATGATAGAGACAGTGTATTTGGTGCACAAAGTAAGCAATCAAAACAAACTGACAACAAAACGTCATCATACAAAAATCAAGAGATTGTGTGCATACGTACGTATTAGTGTTGAATTTAACCAGAAGGTATTGTGGATCGAGCCATCGTACATTGAAACAGTAAGTCACAAAACCTCTGGCTATTTATTTAGCTTCCCAGTGACTGTTAGAAGCCACAACAATTTGTAGCCGTTTCTTTTAAAGTTACCTAACTACCCTTCTGTATCTGTCACTTTACTGGCTCCTGTTCATCCTACACAAAAAACCGGTGTCGGACATTTTTTCCCTCTTTGACTTTCTCAAACTCTGGTTGTACTCATTTTAGAATTGTTCGACCTGGAGTTGATAGTCACTTCTCTCACCAGTTGATTATGTACACATTGACCCATAACCGCATCTATGACATCAAAGAGCAAAGCCAAGAACATTTCATAGGATTTTATGCTCAAGAGCTTAACCTAGCTCAGTCAGAGTAGGGAACTGGACCTACACACTACTGTGACGTGGTCATACTCGCCAAAACTGGTTGGACGCCTCGTTGGAATCGAGCCACTCAAATCTTACCTCAGCGTATTCAGGCTATCGCGGTCTATAATCGATAGGAGCTGGTTGTTAACAAGCACGGTAGTGACTGACGGACAGCACAAAGATGCAAAACACCAATCATTCTGAAATCCAAACAAGGCAGCGGAGTTGGCTATTATAATAATTTTTTTTCACCAACGGGTAGCCAGTGAGGACGTATTCATGAACGAAAAAGATCGTGAAGAATGAAGTCCGGCACTGGTAGCGTTTCTCCAGCAGGCGACTTACATGGCCAAACAATCGCAGATCGCACGTCTCAATTGTTCCACAAATTTGTCACACAGTCTATACATCTTTTTAAATGCGTACCGTTAAACGACCACAATACACACTTGGTCACTTCACTTGGTGTCAGATAGTGTTACAGAAACAAACTGAGCAAATGTGTTACATTCTAGTGTCAAAAGTTCGATTTCAATAAAGTGCATAACAGCTAACTCATACCAGCACCGCTTTAACATATTCACCATCTCTCAGACTTAATTATGATATTCGCAGGTAGGCGAACATCTCCAATCACGTAAGGCTTGCCACCATAACCTGGTCATGCTCCCACGATTCGCCCAGTCCTGATCAAACGTGTCAGACATCGACTTTTCAGATTTGGCGCGTTAGGAATTTCTCCAAAAACCGCTCAAAATCATAAATAAATTATTCCAATACAAAAGATCTCCATTAACGCGTGCTATCGATGACCGATCGACGTTTCACTCAAGGAGCAAGATGGCTTAACAAGCCACCAGGAAATATGAACAGGTCCAACAGAGAAGAATAGGAGTACGAAAATATTACGGATGAAAGGAGGAGGGCTGGAAAAGTAAGTCGGACGCTAGCACGGAGCTTTGATGATCATTAGCGACCTCCCAAATACATAAGGCAAAGAGATCCGGCTGCTGAGAATGACGAAGGCCAGTCCTTGTACATGTGAGCCTAAACTGCAAGAATTGTACCAGAGTCGGCCAATGGGAGAAAATGATTTAGGATGCAGATGACAATACGCCCCCGCATTCAGCGAGATGAGTTGCTAACCTTAAAAAGATCGCTTGAAACAGGAACCACTTCTTGGCGGATGGCTTCATGGGGACTGAACCCCAGAGCACACGTGTAGGCGCAACGGCATTTCAAGCACATGACAAAATTATCCGAGACTAGCTCGTGATATACGCCATCTGTTTAACCGTCCTGAAATAATTCACTTTATTTCATGGCTCTTCGCTCTAATTAGTTGTGTAGACTGGATGATTAATCGAAGACTGTGATTTGTTGTGACTAGTCTGTTCTACATGTCTGTTCACCCGCCTGTTCTGCTTTCCTATCGATACACAGCACCAACTGAGCTTTAGTGGTTTATTCTGGCGACCATGATCACGAATTTTCGTCTGGTGAGTGGTGTGGTTGTTTCCGACTCGTTCGCGAAGAACGGTTTACGTCTGCCACGCTTTTCGCTCACCTCACTCAATCGAATAGTCTGATTCCCCACGGACACCCACGACCAGAGGCTTGTCATTAATTCCCAAATGTTGTCAACAGTAGTCCCGTTGCATGCGGCATCGAATGCATGGCTCATTCCATTCATCGTTCTACCTTCTGCGAGAAGATGTGTGATGGGGCTGTTTAGAAGAAAATGTTGTGTGGCTGCACTCTCTCCTGATCTGACAGTAATAAAGAACGCCCTAATAACGAAATGAAACGCAAAACTGATATTCTTTGTTTGCCATTTAATTGAAGTATCCAAGAATGGCCGATGAAGCGTCCACGAGATAACACATATTAACAGGGTTAAACACTATCAATATGATCACTTTCCCCCGTTTTTCAGCTCCAATAGATGAATGGAACGTAGAAATAACAGAAAACATGGACTAGGAAAGCATAAACATAAACCAGTCTTGATTGAGAGTAACGTTTTCACCTGACCGTGTGTGTACTTCGAAAAAAAACGCACAACACGCGAGTTTTGCCTTTGTTAGAGTTTATCAATGATATACACCTTTGTTCCAGTCAGAAGCTGAACCCTGACCACTACGATAGCCTAAACAAAGAACTAGTGTCAGCAGAGACGCTGGACAGGCGTAGTTAGTGAATTCGACGCGTGGCCTAAAGGCTAACGTTTATAATCAATGAGAAGCGAAGTAGTCCGACAATGGAATCGTTATCAGCCGGCCAGATGGCGACCAAAATCCTCTGCCATACATAGTTGACGAAGCACCCGTACTTGTTGAATGAGCCATCGTCAACCTGGTAATATAAGTGGGCTATCGATTGGAATTACCAGGACAGTTACTCTCCTCTCGAGACGGTCTGGCAGCCAGGGTATTACTCACTTGCGAATGTGGGTGAGCGTTTATATTACGCGACTCGATCAAACTTAACGTGAGGTTAACAAAGTAATGGCTGGAGTGACACACCGACTTAGAAAAACTAACGTAGAGATTTCTGCCCGTCATTTCGAGGTATGTCAAACGCAAAAATTCGCAGGAACTTTGTAAAAATGAATATCGCGTTGGGATAGATAACTGTCAAAAAACCAAGAAGAACAGTCGTTCACTCCGACCTGGACAATTACGTTTACCAGGAAAACAAATGGGCTGATAAGGGATGAGAGCAGGAATCATTATTTTGGGTTCACAGCTTGTTCACCGTTTAGTTTTGTTAGCCTGCTTCCTACTGGCTGGGTTACACAAGTGGCGAGCTTCGGTTACGTTTGCTGTAAACAGGTATTTGTTTTAAATGAGATTACACTGATGAACTAGCTGACGCAAAATCGTTATCATGATCAGTTACTGATACCATGTAGCAGCCAGATGGTTAGTATACGCCGACAAACTGAACTTGAATTGAATGGATATGGTCTGCGGTTGTGTACTAACCCTTAACAGTAACAAACAGGGCTCAATGATATGAACGTCGTACGTGTTTGACTGAACTGTTCGTGCAGTACTGACAACCAATGATGTTGGACAGTGGAAACCGTAGATATTGACATACCTCATCTACAGCACGATTTCCTTGAAAGATATGGGTACCTTGCCAGCGACTGCATGAGTTCAGACGTAAGGTTTTTTGGGATCAGATGTCATGACATCTCTTCGTTTAGTCTCTAGAATAGAGGTTTCGATGACTGGTTTGGCTAGGTCTCAAATCCGTCTCTGACGTATCGTTTTCGATGGTGATGAAAGTGATGACGAACACTAATCAGGCTTCAGGATATGAACACGAAAGTTTATGGCCTCAAAGGGCAAATGTAAAGCGACTGTGATGCGCAAACGATGAGTGGAACAAAAGGCTTGTCGGTAACGTCTATTGGTTTGCAACGACAAGCATTTAATGGTGGAAACTCCAGAACTCATTCGAATATCAAGACAGTGGGTGATTGTGATGCCAGATGATTGGCGACAAATTACTCCAACCACCACCACACATACCAGAAACAAGGAATCAGTAGGTGAGGTTTGATACTCTTACTACTTACGAGTAATCCGGCACATAAATGAATAATACACAAGATAAAGCAGTGAAGCGGTGTGAATGGGAGTAACCGACTCATGACAAAACAGTTAGTCCAGTGACCACAGTACAAAGAGATAGCATGAATTTCATGAATAGAGAAATGCAAGTGGCCGCACAGTGGTCACAGAAACACACGTCAACACATGTGCATAGCAATTTAATACGAGCTGACAGTTAACACCGGTTCTAGTAAGTTATCAAAAGCAGAGGACAGAGAGGAAGAGTTAAGCAACGTTACAAGAAAAGGCAGCCAAACTGGTTAAATTGGGGAGTGGCAGAGTTCTAAACGGTAGAGCATTTAAATATAGTGGCAAAGTATCTCGGGCTATATGCATTAGCATATAGAGTGTTATGCATAGTGGGGAACAATCGCAACACGGACAACGGATGTCGAAAAGACTTACTCAATGCGGGCCACACTGAGGCAGCATGCAATTGAATGGATGGATGAGGATATGCGAACGGAGTAAGTGTGAATAGGGTAAGAGACATACACACAAGGACGCGCAGAATCAAACAGGGGTAAAATTCCGAATTTAGTAATGGACACGTCCCGTGAATTTCCGTTTTGGTGCAGTTAGCCTGGATTAGTTTGGATTGAAGAACACTTAATCGATTACAAAATAAAGCGCATCAGTACGGAGTTCACGAGTGTTATTCAGACTACAGTAGACGCTTGAGTAAGAGAAATAACTCGGAGTTTTTAAGTGAACAAATTGGTTCACGGAACGACAAGTTAATCACAGGGGGTTCGCATCTGTATGCTCATTGCTTAGATTAATTAATCAGAATGATTAGTGTTTCACGGGCTCCTTCCGGGTGGCTGATTCCCACCCAGGATGGGACCAGTACATCGTAAACGTTTCTCTCTGCTGGTGTGAAATAATGGTCTTCTAAGTCAAGTCGACCAACAATCTGGTTATAGTAGCGTGCAGTGGCTTTCGTTTATTTAACTTGGTGTTAGAATAAAACGCCACATCAAGGCAGTAAATGGGGCTTCCACCAAGAAAGTTAAACAGCAGTCTATTGTGGACATGGTAAGCTAATCCACGACAGAGACTTTTCGGGCGATACGAAACCTCCTCAACAGCAAGTAGTGTAAAGACATTTGCTTGAGCGAACGGTTCAGGGATTATACCAATGCCCGACCAAATGTAGCATTATGTTGCTAGGGCATAGACAGGAAGCACGGAGTCTATAAGTTAGTGGTGACGGTGCACGCAGTTGAAAGTCATGAGTACTTCAATTTCGGCCTGAGCAACCAGCCACATTCAGCAATCAGAGTCGATCTCAAATACGAACTCAGATAACCGACCTTGCTTCCTATTGTGCTATGACTTGCACATCATGTCGAATTCAGAATGATTAGACACAACCACACAAGACAGTTAACCATCTTCACCGCTAACACGATTGAGACTCCCAGTGAGCGTGTGTTTTAGATTAATATGAATAAAGAGCTCGTACTTTAGCACCCTTCTTACTCCAGAGTGACAACAGTAATGAAGCACGAAAGTAGTTCGTTCAACGGAATTGGCTGGTATGAAGAAGAAACCTTAATTTTGCACTTATTTTACATATACACATATCGCTTATTTGAAATCTCAGAATAGAAACTTGTATGCTGTGGAGTGGATCCATACCATCCCTATGTAACTTCTACCAAACAATTACTAAATGCCTGTGTGTTGCAACAGTCAGGTCAACATTAACGATCGTCACCTCACCACCTAAACCTAGTAATACTCATAAGTTGATAGCGTAGAATACTAACTAAATTGAGATATGATAGGGTTGCCACAGAATTTAGGCTGTTCGTTACAGATGGACGTGACTGAGAAATCGATATCAGGAGGGAGAATTGAGATCCATTAAAGAAATAGGAATACAACAACCCAGTCTATCGATTACTCATCAGTAACCCATCAAAAGTGAGCTTAGCTACGGTCAGAGGCGTTCAACAGTACACACCTCCATGCTATTTATGCGAAACAGTTAGTCGATTGATGAGTCACCAATAGCCAGGTAGACCATGATCGGTGAATGAAGAATGAGTGAATAACTTTTAGCTAATAAGCAGAACAGCACGATTTGGAAAATTTTCCAAACAGAGCATAATTTGTATATAAGTAGCAAACGCTTACACACGAGAAAAAGAGATTACTGATGGTAGCATCGCAATAGAAGAAACTGAAGAGCGGCAAGTTTAACAACCGAAAAGAAGAAAATAGAAGAGGGATACTCACATCGTCTTGGTTCGTCTGGTGATCGGTATTCGCCTTCTTAGGTTGGCTGATACGGATAATGGTTGGACTGGGAGACGCAATAGGCAATGGGTTTGACGGTGTGGATTGATAGGATGGTACAAGCGTGCCATCCTTCGGTTTCTGTAATTCAATGCTAGCCTCGGCACTGCCTGCAGCCTGAGATAATTCACTAGATTGTCTAACTCGCCGGGAATCGGCTAACCATACAGCGTCCGATTCGACAGGACTCGAGGACCTATTGCGTTGTAGTGGCGGGGATAATTCGTCACCATTGTGATCGTGAGGACCTTCGCCAGGACTATCATCAACAGTAATACGCTGCAAACGATTCCGGTGCCATGGTCTTTCGTGAGCACCGAGACCGGATGTGGAAGACGACGTGGACGAGACAGGGCCTCCGTAGGCTTCATTGTAAAGTATCTGCGAGCTACACCATCTACTGACACACACGGGTTCAGTATCACCTACAGAGGAGAATGAACGATAATCTGTTAGAAAACGAAATGTATACTCATAAAACCAGCACAACTGAAGAACATGACCCTAGCAATTGCAGAAAGCTTGAGACAACTCTAGGCGTCTACGTGGCTGACGGGAATTTGTGAATTTCTACTGTCTCAACTTCTTAATGTTTCTCGTACCCGGAAATGCCCATAAGCCTGAAGAGTTAACGACTGTTATACACCATAGGCTTATGTTGAAGGAGTTCGAATTGTTCTTCTTCTGTGTTAACTAACAATTCAGTTTGCCCATCTAGCCATGTCACCAGTCATTCTAACGGGTAGAGACAACGTATGCCGGTGTTACTGTTGAAGTGCAATACTGTGCAAAAAGTAGTATGCTCCACGAGCTAGGCAGAGGTATCAGTGACGTGAAACATTGAATAAAACCAGATGTTTATTGTGCAGCTCAATGGCTGTGTGTCCACCTTTCTAAACCGGAATTCTAACTGTCGATATGGGGAGTTCCCTAATTACATGTTGTGTACACTTCTAACTCGGCTGTTCGACCGATTTCTCTTGAGAACGGCCCGTTCGGTTTATCCCGTTGATTGGGACGTCTAAGTCGGACACTAGCTGTAGATATAATTTGCAGCTAACCCCACTATGTGAACCGAATGAAATCAATACCAGAAGAATCTAAAATTGATCAAACAGAACAAACATAGTTTCAGCACTGATGATGATTAGCTTAACGAAGGCACCTTCTTGTGAAGGTCCGAAGAACAGCCTGGACGGAAGGGAAGAGAGTTAGACAAAACTTCAACATTATGTCTAGAGATAAACAAAACGGAAGCCTTCGTCGGGAATCATAACCAACGGATTCTCTTAACTGTTTCCAAGTTAAACCAGAAGACGAGTGCAAAATGTCACTTTACTCCACTCGAAAATGCGTGTCCCATAGTACATAAGGATGTGCAAATGTTTTCTAATCGGAAGGCTGAAGGATAGTTAAAAAAATGGTACTTACGTTCGCCACGTAAACAATGAATTTAGCTGATTAAAAACCAAGCAAGTAAAAATGGTCTATTCATTCTGATAGGTCACGATCATTGTCTNAAATGGTCTATTCATTCTGATAGGTCACGATCATTGTCTCAGAAAAGGAGGCCTTATGGAGGGGAATACGGCGTACCCGATCAGTCTAAACTGTTCGATGGCGAATCATATACATGAATAATTGGTTTCCTCCCATATATACACGGACGTTGGCTACATCATACAGCATGTCAATTAACGATCCGAAGCCTTCATTCGGATAGTAGACCGATAGCGATTTCCGAACGCTTTCAGTGTCGCTTCTCCAACCATATAAAAACAGCTTCTTCACCTCTCCACACCACACACATTATGTAAATATTAAAATCAGAACAGCGATGAAAAATATCCATCAATATACGTATATGTATATACATATTGTCTAATATAAAGCTACGTATATGTTCAGGAATCAATGCTATGGTTAGGCATGATGTGGCCATATCAACAGATCAACGGACCATATATCACTTAGGGGAAATCGCAAACTGATATTTTCAGAAGTTAGAAGCGCCTGCCTCCTTTAAACTATCGTCTGCTTACGCCGTAACATCGTTCCCCGGGGAGGTGACATTATCTACTATGGGAAACAAACGGTCGATTAATATGTTGATGCTACTGAAGTGATGGATGAAACAATTTGATGTGACGCTTGGTGCCAGCTTTCATGCGAAACTCTGTCGACATTAGAGAACAAGTTGGATCAGATCTAATGCAGAATACCGTATAAATCAACTGAAATCAACCAACTGGGTTCACAGCTAGGCTCTTCGTGCATTTCATTCTCTAGTGGAGCTGACCATACATATAAACACCGTTGAACACCGATGGAATTCTCGTTAAATGTGTCAATTTCGTGGGAAACCCAGAGATTTTCTACGAAATTCAAATCGTTCAATAGGAAAACGTGTTTCCAACAGATAAGTGTACTACATTTCAATAAGTTGAGCCACATTTTTGTGGCGCTTAGATAAAGGATTAATAAGAAGCCTTTCATAACCAGCAGAGGGCTTTAAAGAATCGATGTCTTTTGGATACACCAAAGGATCGGCTTTGACAGAAAGTATTCAGTATGAACAAAGACAGTTCACCAACATTCCTAAGTAAAGGTCGATAACCAGGACAGTCGAAAGACTAGGCCAGGCACACACAAAAAACGACGATGGGTAATAAAGTGCCATACCCGACATTTTCAATGAGATTACTAGCAGCTCAAAAAGATCTTGGAGGGTATACACTAAATGGCGAACTAAGAAAGCCGTGGTGCTTGTTCGATGGACTTGAAAGTTCCATTTGCTAGGCTAGTGAAAGCGCGGTTAGCTGTACCGCTGGGTTCAAATCGTTTTTGTGCGTGGTGGCACGTGGAGATCAATAGCATGTATGCATTGGCACGTTTGACAATTTTCAAGGTTGTTTATTTTCCATCTACCTTAGATATTTCACGCTAAAAGTGTCATCAATGGTAGACCAGTTAAAGTCCAACAACGCACTGCATCAGAAAGAATTCAGTTGTACAATCCGGATATTCTGAATGAATTCGGATTCCCCATATGATATTGTGCACACTATGGTTCAGAAAAGTTACAATTGCGAACATACACATATTCAGCGTTAAACTTACGCCCATACGATAAAGGTCACGAGGGCTGAAGACAACAAAGGACGAGCATAAGAGCGAAGCAAAAAATTGTCACACGGTTGATGCAACATGTCGAGATGGAATTAGTTGGTTTGTTCTATGAATATCCAAAAACTGCAAACGCAGCAACCATTACTAGTTTGTGACAATATGAAGCTCAATTCGCTGTTTATTGGGAAGGTGCGTGTGATGTGTGGGCGGATAGGCACTGTTCACGATGTGATAAAAGCAGACAGATCAGGACAGTTTTAAGGCATTGTAACAAAAATTCCAATATCAAATTCTCAACAGACAGGAAAATGCTCAGGTTCCAATTCAGGCCTAATTAAACATGTCATGAGAAGCAACTGTCATTCAACTATGAACAGTAACGGGAAGCGCCTGTAAACATATGTAGGCAGCCACCAGAAACCCACGAACTAACGATTCAACACACTTGATATCCAGTCCTGAAAGTAGTCTCTCAAAGACAACCAGCCACCGCACTAGGCCATCATAAAACTTGTAATAAATACCTCCGTCAATTACTTGCGAGAATACAAAGACTATTCTTTGAAGTTTATAGCACTGTATTTTGAAGAGCACTGGAAAAGAGCACGTTTTTTCCATTTGTCTTCTGCTGGCATGTGGTATATAGAACTGCCCAGCAACTCAAGTGTGACATGATAACATTTCGTTGGTGCACACCAGGTTGTACCAACTATGTTTAAAGCAATGCTCACGTGCGTCAGTTAGCTTTATTGCATTTACACAAAAAAGTATATATCTAAGATAGTCTCATGGATAAGAGCTATTGCTCGTAACGCGAAGGAGCAGACGATGGTTCTACTGCCATCGACAAATGAATGAAAAAACTGTGAAAGTGAGCGTTATCTCAACGGAGTGATCGCTAGATACATGATGAGCCATTCGTATGGACTTTGTTTTGAACAGAAGTGGATTGTTTAGTCATCGTTAGCTCGTAAAATCACCGTCAGTTGGGTGAACCGTTAGAAACAAACCTGGAATTCCGTAAGCTGACGAATCAGTATGTACACGGTCGAGTATAACGCTGGCCAACCGATCCGTGTTCCACTCAGAACGATCGTTTGAGTGACGAGGACGAACGGATAAAAGTGTGACACCATTCATCCGAGATGCGTCGCGAGGCGAGTAAACAACAGCGGAAGAGGATGATGCGTAGGTTGCACCAGATGCGGCGGCTCTGGCTTCTTGGTGTCGTTTGCTGTCCGTAGTTGCATACCCATAAGTTGTGACCGGATTGGGAGGCATGGGAATATTCTTTTTGTTACTTTGCGACTGAACGGACGAATCCGTGGACAGACAACGGAACTGATCAGTCGACTGTCGCAGAAGAAAACGGTACAGTAAAGTCAAAGTGAACACAGAATAGTTGCAACCGTTACGTGAATTTTCCGCCATACATTCACCTTTAGTAAGCGGAAAACATGCGTATAGGAACAAAAGCGACGTATTTTGGAGAACAGAAAAAATGTTCAAATCATGCAGATGACTTTATCACATCAAGACAATTCTGATGGAGGCAGTCAGTCGTATTGGTCTACTGATTCATTTTTGCCGATGAAGAGACATTACAGAACAGTGCGCCTCCAAAAAAAGACCAGACATAGAGAACAAAGAACTGATCGCTAAGGGAAGTTAGGCAATACATTTGCCGATATTCCAACAATTGTATATGGTGTGGCACACCATAAAAATAACAGCCAATATGCTGTAAATTATTTCATTACTACGTTCCTATTATGTTCTTGTTACACAATCAACTCTCTAGAGTACGCAGCCAGATCACTTCTGATGGTAAGTGGAGTATTCTTTACAGTGCGAATAATTTCGGCTTGTACGCTAACTGAAGTGCCCTTTCAATTATAGAATTTTCACCTCTTAAAGTTTTTGCTTCACTCGTTATGTCTCTATTGATCTTCTTCGCTATCTTCAACGGAAGGAATTATGACAACTTAAATGGTCAGAAATCAACAGACAGTCGGCTTACATAAATTTCGCGCACAAACAAATCGTGTGTCCGGCTGGCAGGAGCAGAGACTACATGATGTCAGATTGTTCTAAACCGAACAGTTCCTCTGTTTACCGCATTATCCGAGAAACCGGTGGCAAATTAGGACATTGAAGTCAGCGCAACGCATCGATGTGAATACACGATTTTTCATTCACTATGAACGTTTTGCATTCCATTTCTTCTTTCTACTTTAACACACACACACACACACACACAAACACACACACACAATATCTGTGCTTTGACGTTCTGCAGACAATCGGCTAAATTTATGGGTGAGTTCCCGACTCTAACCACACAAACAATTTCCAAATGCCTCTTCAAAGTCAAGTGCGCTCTGTTAGTTCGGTACGACATGGTTAGATCGTACACCAATTTGGGGATGAGGTAGTCTAATTGGAATTGTTTTTATCAGCGGTATTGAAAGTTGAGATGTAATCTTCGACAGAACACTCGACAACCGAACGGTACGTAAGATCACTGCAACATCTGGTTCTACCACCGTTCAGGCTTGGTAAGGTAATGAAAACCGTTATTTGCGACAACTCCACGGTCGAAGCCCACCAGGATGTAAAGAGGACTGGGTGGAACTGAGAAGGTATTGAGAGTAGGCCAACCGGATTATTTAGTAAACGTGCACCGTTGGTACGCACCCGCCCTTTTGCTCATACATGACTTCGAAAGACTCACGTTGGAAATGAAACTCTCATATTTTTCCAAAGATGGGAGAGGGTCTGAACAAATTTAAAACACAGTGGTGAACAACATAGATACTGTCACAGTAATGCCGTTGTGGAAAGGTTGCACGTTAGAACAACAGTGACCACACTCAGTAAAAAGGTTGAGCCTTTTTTACAGAAGTGATCACTGAACAGACGGATTCTGCACGGCGTTTGATACGTTTGTTAAACAATGACATAAAATGAGGTAAAAATCTTGCCTCCTTTTAAGGCGAAACAGTTCAGTAAACGAGTCGAAAATTATGCTTGAGATGAAGAAGTTGTGAGCTTGGTTATCCAGGATCCTACTGTCTGGATCTCGACAATATGGAAGAACTGCCGTCGATACATTACTGATGAGTAGTCGGGGATTTGGTTTACCTTCAAGTTGACCATTACTCACATTTGCTCGCAGCCTTCGCATTCAGATAGACTTTCCAGCCGGCCTCTTTTGAAAAGAAGCACTAGACCCGAGTTTCCATCTCATTAGAGCTCGTCAGTAGTGCATATCCTTGCCACGGGCAACCTGACCATGGCTGACAAGCGAGAGTGGTTGAGCGTTCAGATCTGATAATTCGGTCGTGCCTAATGTGAGGTCGATGGCGCAGTGGTTAACACGGTTGCCTCATGATTGGAATGGCCGGAGTTCAAATCCCGGCCGTGGCAAGGATATGTACTACTGACGAGCTCTAGTGAGAGCGAAACTCGAGCCTAGTGCTTCTTTTCGAAAGAGGCCGGCTGGAAAGTCTTTCTGAATGCGAATGCTGCGATCAAATGTGAGTGATGGTCAACTTAAAAATAATTGTTTTGTTTTTTAAAAAATATATCGAATGTTATCAACGCAAAAAACAGTGGGTTGTTGGTATGGAGAACTACGAAAAGTTTGAAAATGGATCAAACATCGTATAGAGGGACGAGAAGAAGTGGTCATTGAAACTGTCAAATCACGTCATAAACTGCAATCGGACAGGCAGAGGGGAACCACAGGTATTAAATGGGTAGGCTTCACTTTAATGTGCAACTGGACAGAACTCTCCTCCTTTGATTATCACGAAAGTGTGCAGGGAAAGCAACGCTTACAGTTCGGAGAACTGGGGAACACATTGCAGCTGGATATGATCAGACAATGCAGAGCTAGGCAGAAGCTACAGAGGTGCCCTGGACTCAAATCTGGGATCTTAGGTTAGCGTAGTCACCTTGGCTTTATTTCTTCTAGGGGGCATCAAAGAATGGTGAGCTAGCCATAACACCAAGTTAGAAGTGGTTGAAATCAGCTATTCGTGAATACCATACCTTTTTGGATCTTATTTCCAAATTGAAATGTGATTTACTGGAGAGCGACCGTTCTGCTTCAAGTTAACGTGAGGTCAATTAATCTTTCAGCAAAAGTGAACACAAAAGTTAAACATCATATCCAAGCGAAAAAGAATACATGACGACGTACATGGTCTGTGGATCTACTGCTGACCGCGATCACTCTGGGTACCGATGAAGACGTGTCATCGGACAGAAGCGATAGGGGACTCAACGGAGTAGTCGGGGCGTCGTCACTCAGCCGGGAACCGACGTACCGATAGTACGGTTCAGATTGTGGACCACCCCTGGAAGTTTGAGAGCTGCGATACCGATTGGCCATTGCGGCGACGGTAAGAATGGAAGCGGAGGTGGCGAGGCCTGAAGAGGGGCGTTGCGTATTAAATCCGCGAGCGGGAGAGGATGGGAGGGTCGGTTTGACCGGTTCACGTTGACCCGAATTCGCAATAGTGCTTTTGGTAACCAAGTCTCGTCTACGAGAAGGCCTCTGATATAAACAGAAAGTGCCCAAAGTTGGAAGCACGCAAAGTTCGTTTCGCAAGTATGTCGATGATAGTAACGATATGTGAAAATCATACAGATAAACTGGGGAATCGCAGAGGATCACAGTAAGTTCCCGTAGTAGCGTGTCTTTAAAAAAATGGTTTGTGACCTAACATGACCACCGTTATGCACCCATGTTGGTATGGTAGAAGGCGGCAACCGAGCCTGTCCGAAATCCTGGTCAATGTGTGACAACCGTGCATACTTAGAGCACTCACGTTTTACCAGAACCATCTCACAAAATGACCAAAAGCACAAATTGGCAAAAGTACTTTAAACACAGTTCCGACGTTAGGTTGTAAGTTAAACCACATGGACCGCATAGAAGATGACTGTCTCGGTAAGTAAACATGTGTGTGTGACCAAACAGGTCACATGATCGAGAGCACAACCTCGTCGAGCACGCTGGATTAGATGGCCACTCATGGAACTTCTGTAAGGGTAGAGCTGAATCAAATCCGGATTGACAACTGATGATTGTACAGTGTACGTGATGGGTTACACAGATCAAGTGGGCTTGGCTGACAGAATTATTTAACCAGAACGAGAAGTGAGTTAAATGCGACCAGGGTTTGGTGATCTAAAGAGTAGACAATGAGGCAAATCGAAGGAAAACTTGATCAGTGGTAGCCAATAATTAGCTTCAAATAAATTTTAATGATAGGTCCATTAGAGAAAAACAAGGAGATTCACTTTTCGTTTACTGATTGCCCGAATTTGACTAGAACGTTTGTGAGTCGAGCACATTGACCATTACCCCAATAATCTCACACTAGAAGTAACTGAATCATCATAAGAGTGACACACTACAACGACTAGTAGCCGAAATTCTATCTGCCAGTAACTAGAAACGTTGCTCAGAAGGTTCAGTGAAACCGACTATTTGAGCGTGCCTGAGTAGTAACGAGCAAAAGATTTAGAACACACAAGTGAAGCAGCTCCGTAAGGTGTTCTCTACAGAGAATCGTTTCGCCTCTTTATGTCCGTTACATCTAATGGACTATGACGACCAGATTACGTGAAGACAGCAGCATACAGGAACATGATTACAACGGTTAACAATCGAAAAGGATCATGATTGGGTCTAGAACGTAAAATGCAACGAAGTTGAATAAGGATATTCAAACACAGACAACTTCTATTCAATGGGGAGTATGTGATGGATGATCAAATCGGAAATGCAAACATTCTAATAGTTGACTGAATACTTTAATGAGGCAGCCAAGTATGTCCAAAAGCTCACAACAGGGAGATTGCGGACAACACGGGCAACCGGACGAGTCATCGCTCAACGAAAATGGACCCGTGGACGATGAATGGTAGGGGAAAATTCCCCAACGGAAGGCGCCAGCCACACACACACAAGCCAGGCCGATGTGGTGTTTTGGACCGGAATTCCGGTTCAAAAACGCGCATGACATGGGGACGACCGGAGTTGGACAATAAAGATCATGCTTTATTAGACGACTTTTTGCTACAATAGGTAGTCTTAGAGGAAATTAGCAAATCTAAGAAAACAACATAAATTCAAGATAATCAATCCCTAACATCTTGGCGGCGCCAAGTTAACTGCTCACCGTTTTCACGAAACAGCTATGGTGCAATATGAACCGGTAGTTATTGTGTGGAAGTACTTAGCGGCTGACCTAGCACTACAATGATGCTACGGATTGGTAATCATGAACTTGTGTGATTTTATCGCATAATTGTTTCAGGTATGATGACGTGATCATACCCGCTATTCATTTGTTTCTTCATATCAAATCAGATCAATAGTGTTAGCATTTATAGTTCCTTATTCCAAATTAGACACTACGCACACCTGATCGCAGTGTTCGCATTCAGATAGGCTTTTCGGTCGGCCGACTTCGAAAGGAAGTACTAGATTTGGGCTGGAATACAAATTCCAGTACGGACGAGGACATGCACTGCTGAAGAGCTCTAATAAGAGATAGACTCGAGTCTAGTGTTTGCTTTCGAAGTTTATCTGAATGCGAAGGCTGTGAACAAATAAGTTTTGTTCAGTTTGAAATAATTTAAGCCCCGACGTTTCACCAAATAATCCCGCATACGACGGGTTTGAACTTCGTAATCCACAAAGACCTATCCGAATCGTTAACCGGTCTAACCATGGCCCGGTTTTCCACGATTATTGCTACCAATCGCTTGGTCTTGCTTTACACGTATCTGAATTCGCGCACGAGCGCTCGTCATAACTCGTGAAAAGGGGTTGACTACACTGTTCCTATAGAAAACATTTTACGTAATCATACTCATGTGTTTCCAATAGATTCGGGAGCATAGCTATATCAAATTTCTACGTGACCACGAAGTTAATGACTGAAATCAGCGAGGGAGTTAATGAGTCCTCTCTCAAGACAATGTGGCACCCAGAACACTTGTCAGGCGATTGTGCGATGATTCATTTTTGCGCAGATTGAGGTCGACGGAATAATGAGAAACCAGCTCATTTAGCTTGAAAGAGGGTTGATATTCAAGGTCCAGTCAAGAAAAAGCCAACCACGAGTAACACCCTCAAACAAAAGGTTAACTGGAACCAAGCAACCGTTTTAGAAGACGTGACCAAATGATTGGTAATTAACTGACAACACTATGTGCAGTTCAGTGGTTCGCTTCTTACCCACCGTAACCTTGTAACCGAGCCACCAGTCAGTAGACGGGAACTGAATTTCAAACACAGGTCGGGAAATTCACGGGACAATATAAGAAATAACGCTACGCGAATGCCGTCAACCACTTATTCGTAGACAACTGTTAGCATGAACGGATGTTGATGTCGCACTAGTGGAACAAAGGAAACGGCTACATTGTGCTTGCTCAACTGCACTAAGTTACCTAAACTACTCACGATTGAGATGCGGACGTCAGGACTGTCCACTGCACACCGTGTTCACCAATTCACTTGCACGCGTGAACACATTTATGTGTGAAGAATCAGAAGATACGTGCACCTCCGAATTATAGACTATCCGATGTGACCCTAGTGGAAACTGGCTGCTTTAATCGCCAAACACATGCAACAGACCGGGTATGTGGGTGAACTGAGCACTAGAGAAGGAGAGCAGATACACCATCAGAAGATAACACAGATCACAGTCCGCAATATTTCAGAAGTAAAGACAGGCCACGAAACCTACGTAGTGAGCTCGAACAGTTATCGCAGCTGGTCTTACCCGGGGTTTGGGCAGCCTGATACTACCCAGGTCATGTGTCCCAGCATGATGTATGTCACCAATGGTATACTGATGTGTGAGCTGAAAACTGCGAACTCGTGCACACTACTCCACTAGTCACTACGTTTTGGAAATCGTTTGACGATACTACGGAGGTCTAACATGCAGCGCTTAGTGCTGACGTCCCACATACATCATCACTGCTCCGATCTCGCTGTGACGACTTAAGCGCAAATCCAAAGAAACTGCCCTTTCAAGAAATCGATGAGTTGAAAGAATGTGGTGATCGTCGTTTGTGAGTACAACCCATTGAATGTCGCGATGTTATCAAACTCAGTAGCTTTCTTGCATCACACTCATTTTAGCGGACTAGTGACATATACGTTTCTCCACTAAAGCTATTCAGTAACTCATACCTAACCACCACAAAACTGTTTGTCAATAGAGTCGCAGTATGGTATACGCAGTTGCACGACGATCAAACCTGGATACTATTTAGGCGAAAAGTGCGGTATCTGATCCGCTCCCATCTAGAATATCACAGGCGTATCTCGAGCATCGAGTGTCCGAACACGAGCTTAGCTCAGTATCCTATCAGGCAGACAACAACAAAACTGAGACAACACTGAGGAGCGATAAGCTTTGTTTGCTAAAACATTTTTGTAGGATGGCTGAAGAACGGATTCCGAAGCAGCTGTTACAGGAGCGTCCTGCGATATTGGAATGTTAGTTAAGCGAGATTTCCACATCCTTATATAGATGTTGAAATATGAGACAACGCTAACTTGAACCACAACACTTTGAGGATTGACAAACGCACGGTTGTGAATTCAAACGTTCGGCAAACAAGGGAACTATGAGCATCGCAATTAAGTGGTCATGCGGCGCTGCGGTTGTCGATGTGGTGGTCGTGTCGGACTGACATACTGGCAACGTGTCTAAAGCGGGCTATCAAGAAACAGATGGCTAGTACAGCAGCCACAGGTGAATTAAGCCGACGAACTCAAAGCACATGCTTCCCAATCTTCGTAGTTCGGGGTTACATCCAACGCACACGTGCGCAGAGCTAGGAAGTGGGAAACAAATCGTCTGTGGTAATGCACTTGTGTAGAAGCCCAGTCCGAAAATGGATGCTCCAACCCCGAGTCCCAATTGATGATGACATGAAATAGCACTGTGATCTTATAATACCGCTCCTCTAATGTCATCAATAAAATTACTGAACGGAGACAGTTATTTTTAAAAAGCAAGCATACGCGTGTCACGTGATGTACCGTGAGACACATGACTAGAATGTTGGCAAGCTGTCTGGGCCTAGACAAGGTCAGTCAATGTTCGCGATAGTGTATGTGACTACCAGTCACTTCTAGCTTCTCATATTCATCAGTGAAGATAAGTTCACTTAACTCTAGTGCAACACAGTTGCACTGTATCAACCAAAGGTAGGCTACACTCCTAAAGTCTACACAAGTTCTTTCGGATATCCAAATTAATCCCCGTGTCGTGTTATGGGAAACCATAAAGTGATAATCAACGGAGACCGTACTGGAAAAAAATTGGCTATGATCCGCCTAGCTATCGGTAGACCCAGTGGTGATCATCTGGAGACGTTTCAAACCAACGTGCCGCTAGGTTTAACAGAAACGTGATACAGAAAGAACAATCTCCATATTCAGAACCACGAGGATCGGTATTGGTGTGGCAAGCATACAAAACGCAGAGTGGAAAGGATGACGAAAAAGTAAGGGAAACAGATAGCAAACGATAGAAGTTAAAAAAAGCGAATTTCCTCTACATACCACACTGCCGTCGGCACTTCCGTGGTCTTTCAATCGTGCCCTTATCAGTGGCACAGTATTGAGGCCATCTTGCACGGATCCGAAGATTGGCTGACTCTGCCAAATTTGATCAGGTTCGGGAGTGGCGATGGAGCGACTAGGCAGCATGTTCGGAGCTGAGTACAAGAGAATACAAATGAGGAAAAAGAAGAAACAGTTATCACCAGCAGTCAGTGTTTAATTGGTCACAATGGATGTTGGTCAATTCGAATTAATAATTCGACCTATACGAACCGAAAATGAAAATGTGGTGCAAAATTACGATGCTTATTCTGTTGTGACTCAGTCCATGCGAGTCGGGAGGTGGATAAGACACAGACTGGTAAATACGATAGGATACCCGGCTCAATAATAAATCGATGCTTCGAAAAATAGCCGGACCGTTACCTAATGGAAGAGTGGGGACAGATAGCTATAGCGGAAGCAGTAGACATCAGCCAGCCGAATTGGTTGCACCGGGGTAAAGGGATGTTGTATAACGGGCAGTTTCGTTGTGAGTGGTATACTACTCACAAGTAGTATATTACCCACAGGCGACATTCAGGAGGAAGAGGACAAGCCCCGACCACGACGGACAAGAAGAGACTATCGGAACAGTGTATACTTGCTGTGTGAGAACTTTCACCAAGGAGAATGACAACGTACTGTCACCCAATGTATGTGAGTGCATGTCTGTCGCGCAAATGAGTGCACGCGGTTGTGGTTTAGTTTTGGACATGACCTGTACGCAAGTTTGCGCAATAAACCAACTTGCTGGCCAAGCGTCTTTTGCGGACACAACAAATGGTGCCGTGACGAACGCGAGGACGAAGATTCCCTGGCCACAGCCGTTCGAAGATGGAAACGTCCGGACTTTCCTGGAGGACTTGGGAGGACGTGGCCGAAGTGGCGGTTCAAGGCGGCCAGGCTTGAACAAGGAGCGAACCCGTCCGTGTTTGCCGCCACTCCGCAAGGTTTGCTGGACAGGGCTCTGCCAGGATTGGATCAAGAATCACGTCGACAGTTGTTAACGGAACAGTTTATTGAAGGTCTCCCGGTGGCGGTTCGCGACCAACTCCGTATTGCCCATGTCGCTCGGCCGATGGACCTTGACGAGCTTTCGAAGGCGACGCGGGAGTTGGCAGTAATGTCCGTGGCTTCAGTGGATGCAAACAGCAATACGGACAAAAAGACACTGAAGGTAATGCAGAAGACAATGGAGCAACTCGCAGCGGATGTAACTGCCTTGAGAACAGCATCACGGAGGAACGATCAACCAGGAGGCTGCTTCATCTGTGGAAAAAAGGACATTGAAAGAAGGATCGCCCAAACCGGCGGTCCCAGAGGTGTAAAAATAAATTGTTTCGTGATTGTTCTTTTCCTTAGGCGGGTCAACTAGTAATGGGAGCGATTGAGAAGGGGGCCGTACATACAAGGGTTGAAGTTGATGGAGAGGTAGAACAGTGTTTAGTCGATATAGGGGCAGCTATTTCGTTGATTGCACGTGCAAAAAAGCAAAACCTAGAACCGACATCCATGATGATCAGGACGGTTGGAGGTCATAGTCTACTGGTTGACGGTGTGAAAGAATGTGGGGT